>JAOTQR010076616.1:0-12950 GCA_025774065.1 Solanum ossicruentum
TGCCACATAATATGACCCCCACACAATTTTAAATCTTAAAGACCACAAGTTAGAGGAAATATACATTTGGTCCCAAATTTTTTCCAACTTGAACCAATTAAAAACTTATGAGTTCTCACTTGCGGGTTATAAATTTCGGGTTCTAATAAAGGGTAAGGAGACCGAGGAAAGGCCCTCTGAGAAAAAGCATGTCACGCCCCGGACCTAGGGCATAGATGTGACCGGCGAATGAGGAACCTGAAGGAACCCCAAACAAGCCTCATAGCATATCATTACACATCCTTGGTCGCGGAAGCAATTAAAATGACTATAAGAGATAAGAATATACAAGGGGAATTGGGAGTAAGGCTAAAGTTCCATATCATACTCATCAAGAAACAAGAAAGTCAAGGCTCGTAGCATAGATACATAATATGTCCAACAACACCTCTACTACATAGACAAAAGCAGGGGCCACGACAAATAACTGAGCTCACCCTCATAGTCAATACATAAATAAAGGTAAGAAAGTCTTAATACATAGCAAGAGATCATAAGTAATATCCCCAAAATGGAGGACTCACCAACTAACTTGAGAGACAATTATATTAGCCACGTGGAGGAGGAGGATGATCAAGCGGTACAACGGTTCCTACATGGTGACATCATGTAGGCATAGAATATGCGTTATTAAATTTTAATGTACTAAGTATGTATGATGCAATGCTAATAAGCGATAGGCAACATAATCGAAATGAATAATTATAAGCAAGGATAGATATAACATCGATATGACATGCATGATCAATGCATAAGGTAAAACATGCTTGTAAATTATGAACAAGGAATGTGAACTCAATATAGGATACATACTCAAATCCTTTTTCCAACCTTCATGAAATGGGCCAAATAGCTCCCACTTGCCTTATGGTATAACCTTTTTGGAGAGTGTTACTAATACCCCTACCATATGACATAGTCTTTTTGATAGGTAGTATAAGACGTCTTCTACTTTATGATATAATCTTTTGGGTAGGAGCAGTGATTCATTCTACCTTACGGTGTGGCCTTTTCTATAAAATGTCCACTCCTTACGATATGATCTTTTCGGTGGAAACCATTGGTCTTTCTACCTTACGGCATAACCTTTTCGGTAAGGTGTCCATATCTTATGATACAATTTTTTTAGTAGGAACCATTAGTTATTCTACCTTACCACATGGCCTTTTCGGTAGGATGTCCATACCTTACGATATGATCTTTTCGGTAGGAACCATTAGTCTTTCTACTTTACGGCATGGCCTTTTCGGTAGGGTGTCCATACTGTCATGCCCAAAGTCCCGTTAAGGCGGACTAGCACCCGTTGCCGGTAAGGCTTGAGAGAACCAACCTATATCCATGCGCTTTCTGTATATATTACAAGGGATTTTTTCATTTAATATGCCTTTAAGAATGTAAGTAGTAATAACAAGCCAAAAGGAAATGCATATGGCTAGGCCGTTGGGGTCATGTTGTCTAAAGTATGAGACATGATCGCACTTTAATTTACATAGTCTACAAAGCCTCTAGATAAGGAAAAGTATCTGATAAGGGTCAGGACAGGCCCCGCCTCAATTAACTATACAATACAAAAATGTAAGCTCTAGACACACAAGCTCTGAAACAACCTGGAGCTTGGTAACAACAGTTGGATACCCTATACTCCTACTGGGGAGATCTACTAGCACCTGTACCTGCAACATAAAATGCAGGTCCCCCATAAGGGACGTTAGTACGAGATAATGTACTAAATATGTAAGGCAGGAAATACTATATATGAAGTAACAACTCAAATGAAACTGTGCACTGGTGTAGGATAAGAAACCACCTTTAGTTATATTGTGGGATCATGTACTTTATGTTCTTTTTATTACTTTACCTTTACTGTATAATCTGTGTACAACATGTCATACAAATGACCAGCTGATCAGTGGTAAATCTATATCTAGATCAGCCCTGGCTAGGCTTTTCCTTTCACCCCTTGGGCTATCCCCATGATAGGATCGACCCTGGCTAGGTGATTCTTCCACCCCTCGGGTTACCACCCATCAATAGGCAATATACTTTATCTTTCAATTACTTTTGAGATGATTCTTTTAGTGGTCATAATGTTGGAGCTGTAGGACTGTAGATGTAGCATGTGACATGTAAATAATGATACAAGACAATATGACAATGAAAAGAGTACGTTACACAAATAATGCGTGTGAGATGAAACAACTCGTGAAATTTATTTAGCAACAAGAACCCATGTATCTTGGTATCCACGTATGTATGTAGATTTGAAGGTGACTATGTATGGGAGTATATGAACATGTGAATGAGTGGAAACATGGTTAATAGTTGTGTCGGAGTTGGTGAGTGCCTTTATGTGCCAAGGAAGAATCTAGATTTCATACCAAGTAGTAAGAAATCAAGTAGCCTTACATACCTCGTTGTATGACCTTGATATTACCTCGAGATAACCTTAACTTCCTCCAAATATTTATCTACAATATAGTAGGTGATAAAACTAGCATTAGCAGCCAATAGATACATCTTGGCAGCCCAATCTCATAAAAAAATAACACACGGGCAGCAAGCGTATGATTATAAACTCGAGCGTATCCTTTCAACCTTTCCGCCTCTATTCATATTTTCTAATACACATTCTCATATACATATCATGTGCATCCTATTTTAGTGCCATAAAAGTCTTACAACATCTCACAAAGCACAATACATAACAATTCTACATGACATACAAATAGGCAGCATAACGTTACATCCCCTCGCTACATTTCGACGTCGACAATTCCAAAACTGTTCCAACTTTAACTAAAACGTCCCCACAATATATACACATAAAAATAATCCTAAAATAGTGAAAAAATAGTTCTAAAGTATATAGGGAACATGAAATAACAATCTCCGATTATCAACCCACAAGTTCCTATTAAGAGCACAATTACGATATCGTATAACAACTCATTTTTGCGGACTGTAAAAGTGGTGCAACAACTTGGTTACATCATTAAAAAACTAAATCTTGTTAAAAAAATAAGTCTTACTTCATAATTTATCCAACCAAAAAGAGAAAAGCCTCTTAATCAACAAGAGAAGTGCACAACAATTCTTAGGACACATGCTGTCCAAAAATTTCAGCATAAACATAACTGGTCTAGTCTCTTGTTTTTCATAAGAAAATCATACTAAACACATAATTATTCTTACTTACCTTTACCCTCAAGGTTTAGGGCTTCTCCAAGAACCTAAAAGTCTCCTTGTGGTTGCTTTGCAAAGTTAAGAAGGTGTAGAGAGAAAGCTTGTGAAAGCTGATTTTTTTCCAGGTTAAGAATGACATAAAGGTACTATTTGTAAGCCTTTTTAAAAAAGCCTTTGGCCAACTTTATTGTGTGGTTTAAGCCTCATATTGTCAAGGTGGTGATGCAATAGCTTGGCCCTTTCACTGGGGCCTAATTGAGTTTCAAAGTTGATGGGCCTTGACTGCCTATTTTCCTAATTTCTCTTCACTTAGTTTGGGCCCAAATAGTCAAGTGGGTTGTGATGTACATGGGCCTTTTTTATATTCTACTTGGGCTGAAAATACAATCCATTTATGATGCTAAAACATGGGATAAAGTTACACCCTTAACAAGGACTTTATCCATAATTGGACTTGGACGGATTCGACATTGGGCCTCGTCTCTGTTTAGCTAGCAAGTTTAAGATAAGCAAGTAGGTGACTCACCTGCTAGCTTCCTAAGTCCTGCAAGAACCTCACTTCTTTCACCTCATTTAAGGTTGTGATCTCCTCAATTTGACTTAAAACTTATTTACACTTGACCCTCTTCAGCGTTAGGTATACATATCGCCCTCTAATTTGAGATTCAAGCACTTTTAAAATTGGCGCTAATTTGAAAAGTCATATCACGTTTCATTTGCATAATACTAGTACTGTAAGATGTGGGCTGTTACACCATACCTTATGATACAATCTTTTCGGTAGGAACCATTAGTTATTCTACCTTACGTCATGGCCTTTTCGATAGGAATCATAGGACTAGCTCATTACAACATTACATTTTAAGCATAAGGGAAGACCTTCTCTATTTTCTCAAGAGCACAATAACATGGGAACCAACAATCTACTTACAATACCATAGGTACATTTTTATGAAAATAAGTCATATAAAATATTCCTATCATCAACATAAAGTCATTCAACTCATAAGACATGTATTGGGCCTCCAACAACTTAAGAATTCATAGCAGATATTTTATCAAACACTTGGCGGGTGTGTAGTGCTAGTGTAAAACCATGCAATTGAAGAGTGAAATCATGCAATAAAACTTGAAGTATAAAAGCTCACTAACACTTGGTAAGACCACCATACAATATACATTGAAATCCATCATCAAATCTCATAATAGACCATAGTTTAATACTCCAAAACATGCATAGTCATAATAGACAAACCATCTCATAGTATGATATTGAAATAGGTAGACATGTGTTTCCAATCAACATTTCATTAAAAACCCTACATAATTTGTAATCATAATTCATAATAAGTGATACCCATAGGTAATACAACTTGAAAACATGCAATTTTCATAAAAAGGAAGGGTTGGACTCCATGGATGAAAGGTACCCATGGATGAAACCCACATACCTTAGACCTTGAATTTCTCGAAATTGAGTTAAGAAAGACTTGAAGTTTGGAAGTGAGTCTTGGAATCCAAAGCTTGCTCTTGAGTTTCCTTGAATTCGTATTGGGGGTTTGATAGAGGCTCTTGAGAGAATTCGAGAGTGTATTCCAATTGGGAGGAGTGTATTTGATATTTGGGAAAGGGTTTAGGTCTTCAGGAAGTGTTTATATAGTATAGGAATCCCCAAAATGCCAATATAAATGACTAGATTTACGGAATACCATTAATGAAACGAAATTTGGCAAAAACCTGTATATACCCTTGCACATACGAATTCTACGAAAATGGGCATAACTTCTTCATCCGAACTCTAAATAAGGTGAAACTAAGTGTGTTGTAAAGCTAATTCAAAGAGATTTAATTTGGTAGGTCGTGAGCCACCCCATTATTTGTGTACTGAGAGATATTCCCCTTTAAAGTTGATCCTCCTATCGGTACTTGTGCAAAACTTAGCCAACGAAAATTCCTTTGAACTTGGCTGATGTAGGGGACTCATGATGTTCTTAAATGACATAAATAATCTTGACTTAGATTGAATGAGATCTTGAATCTTGAATGAGTTTCTTGAGATTCGAAATGAGTTTGGGACACTTGAATTTGGATGAAGCATTAGTCTAAGTATTTGAGAAAGTATTAGGGAATGTCTTGTATGATATGAAGGTGAAATATTCCTAAGTATAGGTATTTTCATATATAGAAAGACTTAGGCCCAAGACCTAAAAGCCTTAGACCGGAATAAAGTAACTGGGCACTACATGCCAGTGACGTGAATTAGCTATTGGATATTGACACTTTGAAATTTTGAATTTTTCTATGGTTACTCTAATATTAGGGTTAGACCCGTTTCCCACTCAATTTGACCCCCTGATCAAGAATATGAAGTCAGATTTACGAAATAACACACATGTCTTTAGATACATGAAAAATACTATTCTGGGCACTTTCGAGGCACATTTTCAGGAACTTTTTTTTGGGGTCGTTATAAAGCACAAACCAAATTCCAAGAAAACAAAATGGTTTTTAAGAAAAGAGACAAGATCAAGATGAAGTGCTACAATTGCCATGTTCTGGGGCATTTCGCTCGTAAGTGTACTGAGCCAAAAAAGGTAGAATTCTTAAATACATCTCTAATTGTTGTATATGTTACAAGCACTAAGTTGAGATTGAGAAGCGTTTATGGAGTTTCTTCTTGTTAAATCTGGATCTAAATGGATTTATGTGGGAAACAATGCATGACTTGAAGTCAAGGGAATTGACACTTGCAAAATAGACTTGCATGGTGGCCTATTCTTCATGTTGCATGATGTTTTGTATGCTCCAAAGATCTGACGAAACTTAGTATCTATCTTAGTGCTTTTAGATGATGGTTTCGATTTCTTTTTTAGTTTCAATATTATTAAAATAGCACTAGATAGTGTTTTGTATGGTTTTGGACTTCATTATAATTGTTTCATCATTTTAGATTTGTAATCTTTCAACTTATGACTATTATACTGACCGCTGTGTAATGACATGTTCTTCAAGTAATAATGATATTGATGTTGTTACATTAGCATGTACGATTAGGCCACATAGAGCAAGAACAAATGAATAGGTTGGCAAAAGAAGGACATTTAGGTCCTTTATCCAAAATTGGATTGCTGACTTGTGAAAATTATCTTGCTGGAAAGATTATGTGAAAACCATCTGGGAAAGATAAGAGAGCTGAGTTCCCACTTCAATTAATCCATTCTGTTATTTGTTGTCCAATAAATGTGAAGGCAAGATCTGGTGCCACATATTTTATTATATTCATTAATGATTTCACGCACGTATGTCTACTTGATTTCTCATAAATCTGAAGCTCTAGAGTGATTTAAAAGATATATGAATGAAGTTGAAAATCAATTGGATAAAAGAATAAAGATTCTGAGAACTGACCGAGAATGATGATATGTATCAAATCAATTTGAAGAGTTATGCGATGAAAATGGCATAATCAGACAATTGACTATTCATTATTAGATATGGTAAGGTAAATGATGGCACAGAAAAATTTGCCTATCTCCTTTTGGGGAGATGCATTATTGACTGCGGCCTACATTTTAAATAAGGTGCCTTCTTAATTAGTAACTTCCACTCCTTTTGAACTTTGGACTAGTCGTCAAAAAACCTAGATGATTTACGACCTTAACATTGTGCTGCTTACATTAAAGATTTTCTAGGTGAGTTTGCTAAATTAATTTCAAAAGGAAAGAAATGTATCTTCATTACATACTCAGAATGCTCCAAAGGGTGTGTTCATTGATGAGTTGGAAGATAGAAGTGTGATCGAAATTGAATGATGTCTGATTTTCAATTTTTTTTTTTCAAAAAGGAATGATATAATTAAAGGTGAGCCTCTGTACGAAATGTTGAATTCAGAAAAGCAGAAAATGTCATCAGATGAGGCAAATGATCAAGAGATGATTCCTGGTCCAAGTGGGAGTTTTGAATCCCAAATTTCTATAGAGGAATCTGAATTTCTACTACGTAAAAGTGCAAGAAAAGGAGTACCTAAATGATCTTATCAAATTGAGAATTATATTTTCCCGGTATCTCCCATGGAGTTGGATGAACCTAACTCTGTGAGTAAAGCTTTGTCGAGTCTTGAAAATGATAAATGATTGAAAGCGATGAAAGAGGAATTAGGGTCCATAAAAACTAATAAAGTTTGTGATTTAGTTGACCTTCCAAAAGGATGTAAATCTATTGGGAATAGGTAGATTTTCAAGGTTAAATGTAAAGTGGATGGGTCAATAGAAAGACACAATACTCGACTGGTGGCTAAAGGTTTTACTCAAGAAGTTGGGATAGATTATGAGGAAGCCTTTTCACCAGTTGTAAAGTTTACCTCTGTTCAACGCTATAATTGCATATTTAAATTTAGAATTACATCATATGGATGTGAAGACTGCTTTTCTCAATGGAGAATTAGACGAGAAAATCTACATGGATCAACCTATAGGCTTTATTGTTAAAGGCCAAGAAAAGATGATTTGTAATTCTTTCTCTTTACGTAAATGATAAATCATTAGCCATAAATGATTTAGAGTATCTGAAAACTATCAAGTCATGATTTTGAAAGTCATTTGATATGAAAGATATGAGTGGCACAGACTTGGGTGTAAAAATCCAAAGAGATCATTTCAAGAAATCTTTGAGTTTGTCTCAAGAAACATACATAAGGAATATATTAGAACATTTTCAAATGAGTAGTTGCAAACCCATGGATACTCCAACATCTAGAGGTGAATCTTTAAGCCTTGAAATGTGCCCCAGAGGTGATAAAGAGAAGGAATTGATGTCATGAGTTCCATATTCTAGTGCTGTTGGATGTCTGATGTACGCATATGCATATTAGTTTAGTTATGTGTTATGCCATAGGTCTGGTAGACAAATACCAATCTAATCCCATAATAGATCATTGAAAGGCAGTGAAGAGAATGTTCCAACATTTAAGGGGAACTACAGACTATCTGTAAGAGGTTATATAGATGGTGATGATCAATATATTGACATCTGTTATGTTCTTACTGAATGGGGGTACAATATTTATGAAAAGATTAAGAAATAACCTAGCACTTTATGGCTGGTGCATCTGCAGTACTGGAAGTTGTTTGCTTAAAGTGATTATTTAAGCATTTGGGTATTGCAAAGAATTTGAAGGGTCTATGACTTTATATGGTGATAGTCAAGTGGCTTTCGCATGTATAAATGTTCCTACTATCACAAAAAGACCAAACATATTGACATCAAGTATGATTTTGTGAGAGACATAATAACAAGTGGAAAGTGCATTTACAATAACATTCCTACTCATGAAATGGTAGTTGATCTCTTTACGAAGGCGATATCAAGAGACTTGCTTGAGAAGCATGATAAGTCTTTAGACTTACATAGGATGTGATTTGTATTGTCATATAACTTTGTTGTTATAACTTTCTCATCAATATAAGATTGTTTTATATCTTAACGGTATGTGGTAATGTTTAATGTGTCAAACAAGTCACGAGATTGGCTCTGTCACATGAGCATTTGACTCTTACATCAGGAAACGTGAAGAGATAAATATCACCACCATATTTAGACTTGTTTTGGAAACCAAATAAGAGTTTTTCTGAGAAATGAGTTTGAGGATAATTGTAGAGAGAAACTTGGGTTAGACATTGAGAATGTCTAGACCAAGGTCTGTACGATGTTGGAGTAAGAAACATGCGCCTGTGTAAAGTGAGAACATCGTAGCACATGCTTCATACCACGTGTGTTATGTGACAGAAGGTTTAATGAAAGAATGAGACCTGCTTCTTCATTGTGTGAGACCCTGAAAAGTCAAAGTTGAACTTTTCAATTGAATACCCTTTTTCTTTTTACTGTTTCTTGAAATTTCAATCAATGTTTCTACTTTAGAGTGTTATTTGAAACGACACCAAAAAGTGCCCAAAAATATGCCTTAGAAGTGACTGAAATTGTAATTTTTATATATCTCAAAATCCGTACATGATATCAAAAACTCGACTTCATATTCTTGTTCAAGGGGTCAAATTGAGTGGAAAATGGATCTAACCCCGATTTAAGAGTAGCCATATCAAAATTTGGAAGTCGCAAAATGTGATTTCAAGGGAGGTTTTCTCTCCCCTGGCGCGACGCGCCAAGGGCGCGCCTCAGTGCTTTTTGTGGCCAGTTTTTGACTTGGTCCAAGACTTTTGAGTCTTGGGCCTAAGTGTTCCCATGCATGAAAATACCTATACTTAGCCTTATTTCACCCTCATATCATTCAATATATTCCACAATACTCATTCAAATACTTAGCCAAATATTTTACTCCCAAATTCAAGTCTCAAAACTCATTCGGATCTTAAGGTTCTCGCTCAAGCTTCAAGACTCCATCTCCTATCTTCATCAAGTTCATCTCAAAAGTTAAGGTATGTGGGTTTCTTTCATGGTTTCCTTTCACCCACAATGCCCAAGTTTGCTTTTCTTAAAAATTGCATGATTTAAAGTTGATTTACTCATGGGTCTTATTTATTATAAAATTCACTGCACACTATATTGAGCTTTATGAAATTGTGACTGTTTTACTATGTCTTTGGCTATAAATCTAAGATCTATTGTGAGATTTGATGAAAGGTTTTGATGTGTATTGCTGAGGGTGTTACCAAGTATCTATTGTTGGTTTTACATTAGATTTTCTAGCATGATAACATCCTTGAATTGCATGGTTTTACACTAGCACTACACACCCGCTAAATGTTTGATAAGATGTCTGAATTATGATTTCTTGAGGTGAAGGCCCAATGCATGTCTCATGAGTTTAATGACTATATGATGATAAAATGATGATGAAATGAATGTATGTATATGGTATTATCTTTATAGTATTTTGAGTTGACCAAGCCTAGCTCAGGGGGTTGTAAGCCCATGTAACCATATCGAGGGGTTGGTACCTTGGTTGCCTAGTACAGGGGGTAGTAGGCCCCTATAACTATATTAAGGGGTTGGTACCTCATTAAGCACATCGAGGGATTTGTACCTTGGTCCTTATCTCGGGGGGTGGTAGGCTCAGGTAACCATATTGAGGAGTTGGTACCTCATTAACCATTTAGAAGGGTTTGTACCTTATTCACCTCTGCAAGGAGGTGGTAGACCTTGGATATTCTATATTGATGGTCACTTGCTACACATGTATTATGTTCCATATAAGCACGACTTTACTTCAAGCATCTTTCATACATGCCATCTTGCTATTATCCCATCTATTAAGTATTATTATGCATTTTGCCTATGATGTCTATCTATTGTTGCTTTGCATCCTATATACTTAGTATATTCAAATGTACTAACACATACTCTATACCTATATGATGTCATCATGTACGAACCGGAGCACCAATTGATCATACTCCCCCCTCCACGTGGCTAGTACAATTGTATCTCAAGCTTGTTGGTGTGTAGTCCATTCCGGGGATGTTGCTTATCATTTCTTTCTATGTACTAAGACTATCTTCCTTTTGTTTATGTATTGATTATGAGAGTGAGCCCGATTACTTGTCGTGGCCCCCGCTCTTATCTATGTAGTAGAGGTGTTGTTGGACATGTTATGTATCTATACTATGAGCCTTGACTCTATTGTTCTTGATGTCTATGATATGAAAGTGTTCCCTTAGCCCCGGTTGTCCCAATTATTTTCTCTTGATACTTGTTTTTATTGCTTCCGTGACCAAGGATGTGTAATGATGTTTTAAGAGGCTTACTTGGGGTCCCTACGAGTTCCCTTTGTGCCATGTCATGTCTAGCCCCTAGGCTTGGGTCGTGATATTACTAATACCCATGTATGATTCGACAATGTAGTGCATATCTAGAAAGCAGTTGAATTGAAATAGATAGATTCGAGTAGAAAGGGAAGACTATAAAAACTGAAATTCATTATGAACTCGAGTTCACCTCTTAAAGAGGATGAGGGATAAGATGACTAACTACTGGAGTAGTGAAAGTTTGGGGTATTGTGAATATAGATATCCTCATGTTGATAGTGGATTCTTTCCGTATGTGATTAAATTCCTATAAAGGCTTATAAGACCTTGAAGGCTAGCCTTTATGCTCACAGGTCGCAAGAACCATTTACTATATGAATTATGTGTTAAATTGATGTAATATTGACTCGAGTCTTGTCTGCCATGAGCGGAGTGGGAGATGTAAGATTTTTTTGGATCGTGGGTCGCACATATGGGCTGATCCGATCCAATCTTAACCTGACCCAAGTATCTAGTTGTAATTTATAGTTGTGCAGTTATTTAAATAACTGTCCAATCTTATTGACGGTTATCATCCATTGAGGAGGTGGTTGTAACACCAATCACTTCCCTATTTTTAGGGAAGGTGGCCTGGATACCTAAAAGGGTGGGAAAAGGAAGTTACAGAGAGAAAAATACTGCAAACAAAAGTCAGTTAAAGCTTTGAATAGTACTTGACTTTAGAAGCTACTCTAAGGTACAACAACAACAACAACATACCCAGTGGAATCCCTCAAGTGGAGTCTGGGGATGGTAGAATGTACGCAGACCTTACTACTACCTCATAGAAGTAGAAAGGCTATTTCCTGGGAATCCTCGTCTCAAAATCCCATAAGTAGAATAAACTAGATATGACCAAAAATAAAAAACAACAATTAGCCTACTACTCTAATTCTCGACCTCCAGTTCTTTCTATCTAGGGTCATGTCCTCAGTCAGGTCAAGTTCCGCTATATCATGTCTGATCACCTCCCCTAATACTTCTTCGGTCTACCTCTCCTCCTTCGTGTAGCTCCTAAAACCAACCTTTCACACCTCCTAATAGGAGCATCGGTACTCTTTCTCTGCATATGTCCAAACCATCGCAGCCTCGCTTCCCTTATCTTATCAGCCACCGGAGCCACCACAAGCTTCTCCTGAATGGTCTCATTCCTAATCTTGTCACTCCTGGTGTGATCACACATCCATCTCAACATCCTCATCTCTGCGACATGCTTCTTCTGGACATATGCATTTTTGATTGGCCAACACTCCACCCCATACAACAAAGATGGTCTAACCACCAATCTGTAAAACTTACCTTTGAGTTTAGGTGGTATCTTCTTATCACACAATACTCCAGATGCAAGCCTCCATTTAGTCCATGCTGCCCCAATACAATGTATGACATCATCATCAATATCGCTACTATTCTGGATGACGAACCCCAGATACTTAAAATTTTCCCTCTTGGGGATAGGTTGAGTGGAAAACCTCACATCAAAGTTTGCTTCATCCCTCTCGTCACTGAATTTGTACTCCAAGTATTCAATTTTGGTCCTGTTTAATTTGAATCCTTTGGACTCCAAGACGTGTCTTCAGGACTCCAACCTATCATTAACTCTAATTTGAGTCTCATCAATCAGTACTATGTCATCTGCAAGTAGCATACACCATGGTACCTCCTCCTGGATAAATCGCAACAGCTCATCCATCACCAAGGCAAACAAGAAAGGGCTCAACACAAATCCTTGATGGAGTCCCATCTTAATAGGAAAATACTCTTAGTCTGCCCCCACCGTTCTTACTCGAGTTTTGGCTCCATCGTAGATGTCCTTAATCGCTCTGATATATGCCATTGGGACACCTTTCATCTCTAGACACCTCCATAAGACATCCCTTGGGACTTTGTCATATGCCTTCTCGAGATCAATGAACACCATATGAAGGT
>JAOTQR010076617.1:0-12948 GCA_025774065.1 Solanum ossicruentum
GGTCACGACCCCAGGGAGGGGTGTGACAGGTTCGTTGACTTGATTGCCCCAGATACATAACTATAATTGGTGAGTTGCATACAGGATAGTAACTTAGGTTCTTCCAGCCCTCTTGTTAAGGTGAAAGTTGAATTTCACCATAGTGCTTGGTCAGCCACCATGGCGTGCCAACTAACTGTTACTAATAGTCCCAATAAACTTCCCCTTGGTCAGGTTTGGTCGATTAGATGGGAAAACATCAACCAAATTCTGTCATCTACTTCCGTTTTCCTATTTGTCACTACCTTGGTCAGGATTGTGATAGTAGGCAGGGTTTGGTGTTTGCCACCACCAAAGAATAATAAAAATAAAGGGAAATAGATAATACATGCAAAACCTCAATCATAGAAATAGAGGAAAACTAGCTTATTTAAAGTCAGCTACCTATGGTTCCCACAACCCCAAGTTGTGGGTGTTTAGCTACTCATGGCTAACCCAAAAACACACAAGAATGCATATAATAGAAATACTTGAGAATTTCACGAATAACAATGAAGGAGATAAGCACCATAAGTTGCAAACCCACAAGCTTGATTTATCAATAATAAGTACAAGACATGATTTGCAATCTGCAAAATGAGTTTTCCAAGAGAGAACAATAATCTACCCTAAAAACTTTTAAAAAATCTTCAAAATGTCTACTGGTCGAACTCCTTTTCAAAAACCTAACTTGAGCCATATATAGTGTTTATAAAATAACCTTAGAATTTACATAGAAAAGATAGCTGGCAGGTGATAAATATCATAGTTACGACTTGTAGGATGAGAAGGCAAAAGAAAACATAGGGGAGGGATACCTACGAGTTGTAGTAAGGGTCTCATATCAGGTTCTTGTCATCTTTGACTGAACTAGTGTAACCCATAGGTATGAGCCGTTACTTGGACTACGACTCGTACTTTTCTCTCATAGTCTTGATCCTACATTTTTGGCTCTCTGATTCTTACCATGAGTCCACCTATACGAGTTGTAGTGTGTATTATGACTCGTAGGCTGGGCTCGTAAGGGTGACCTTCACTTCATAGATTTCTAATTTTTAGTCTCTAATTCTTGCTACGATACAACCTACGACTCGTAGGTTGGCTCGAATGGCCTATGCTTCAACAAAATCTGCAAAATACACTTTACACTATCACCAGCCCTCTTTAGAAGTAGTAAATTTTCTAAAACTTTATAATGGTAGTAAATTTTTGGGCGTGATTTTAAAAAAAGAAAATAATAAAATCTATAAAATAAATTAAAAAGAAAATCATGCCCAAAAATTTACTGCCATTATAAAGTTTTAGAAAATTTACTACTTCTAAAGAGGGCTGATGAGGGCTGGTGATAGTGTAAAGTGTATTTTTTACTATCACTAGCCCTCATCAGCCCTCTTTAGAAGTAGTAGATTTTCTAGAACTTTATAATGGTAGTAAATTTTTGGGCGTTATTTTCTTTTTAATTTATTTTATAGATTTTATTATTTTCTTTTTTTAAAATCACGCCCAAAAATTTACTACCATTATAAAGTTTTAGAAAATTTACTACTTCTAAAGAGGGATGGTGATAGTGTAAAGTGTATTTTTTCCTTCAAAATCATGTCAACCCAACTTTTCTATAAGATTAACACAAAAACACATCAAAACACAAAAAAGTTACTTTAAGAACTCACAAAATCCCTTGTTTCAGGCACAAAACCTGTTGTATTTTGACATCACATCAAGTCTCCCGACCTAGTTCTCCTAATCCATTTTAGTTTTGTATTTTAAAGACTATTAATAGGGTTTTAGGTTATTTTTCATAAGGGATGTGACAAAACGGCAGAGAACAATAGAGAGCTTGAGAGAAACACTTTTAAAACTTTATTTTTGTCTTTTAATTTCAATCTTGTGATTCTTGGTGAAGAGTTTAGATTCCTTGTGCTTAATTCTCTTGTGTAAGTTCTCAATTATGTTATTAAGATCCATAAGTCTTGCATCTACACTGATCATGAATAGCTAAATCCACAACTAGGGTTGTGGGAATAATGAAGAACTAAAATGGTAAAACTAGATAATTCATAATTTTTGAAAAGTTCCCATACATGTATCAATTAATGTATTTGATTTGAATGTTTTTTAACGGTGGCCAACGTTAGAACTCACCTAGCGTTACTGAATAGATCAAGGTAGTAATGAATTAGAATAGAGATCAATTGATAAGATTCGATTGATTTTTCTCCCTTAATTAATCAAACTGGGCCAAGGGGAGGTTGTACTAGAATAATAGGTAATGGAATGAAATGTTACATTGCAAGGATGAACCAAATCACATAGTGGAATTTGCCTCTCAACTGGGATAAAGGGTTTGGTGAACTTAACTTACCATTCTGCATGCTACACACTGGAAAAGAATTCGATAATTTGGTAATACTGAGTTAAAAAATCATGGGGAACATGATATCCTAGTTACTCTTCTTACTAATTTAACACTTAGTTTAGAATTACTTTCCATCGTTGTTACAAAACCCCACCCTTTCGGGGGAGATAAGCAATTTAATCAACTCGAATTATCTTGAATTCTTCTAAGTCTTCCATATTCCCCGTGGGATCGACTGTAACCTCGGTTTGGTTATATATCTTCACAATGATCACTTTAGCCTAAAAAAGAAGTTGTAGCTTGTGCGACATCACTGTATCATTTGTTGGGTGGAGTTTGTACTGGGGTGTCATCTCTGAGCAACTATTTGTGATTGCTTGCCAAGCTTAGTAGATCTTAGGGTTGTATATTTGTTTTCTTGGTGCAACTGAGTATTTATCAAGGTGGCTATCTTTGAGTGTAGAGTGGGTAGTCTAGAAGCATTGTCTCAGCCTAAGTGATATCTAAGAAGCAAACATGATTTATTGTTTTTTCCTTAAGTTAGTTTTTCTTGACCGAGTGTTATTTTTCCCTGATCTTTAGTGGTTGTGTATGATTCTCTAAAGGATAGTGTTGTAGAGTTTGGTAGATGAGATTCAGACTATGTTGGGATTCTTCAAAAAAGATAAGGATCGAAAGGATGCTTCTAATAGATAGAGATGATTAATTTTAGAGTTAAGGAAGGTATTTTCTCATGGTAAAGTTTTTTGGGTTCCTTTTGAAGTTCTTTATTCCTCAATAAGTGGTTTTTTTATAGCTTAGGTCCTTTTTAGTTGTTAATAAAGTTTAAGATATTTTTGGCATAGTTGAGTAGAGTTTGGTGATAAGGAAGAATTCAAAAGAGATTTTGTGGTTCATGAAGTAAGTTTTGATTTTTCATCTGAGCTGGAGTTCTACCTAGGCATTGTTAGCTTTATTGGGGTGATTCTTGGTCGTATGGAGAGTGTGAGCCCAGCATCCTCATCCTTTTGAGCTTGAGACTGACATTGTCCTTGACTTTTGTGGACAAAAGTCCTTTTTAGTAGTGTATGTTGTAATGACCCTTTTATCCTTTTATTCATTCCTCACTCTTTTTATCATTTACAGCTTTCCTTTAATGACCTTAGGTCATTTATGACTTGCTGACACTAATAGTTTTTTGTGAGGTCATATGTTGGTTTTTATACTAGTTTTCGCGTTTTGGAATTCTTGGAGTTTTAATATTTGACTTCAGTCAAAAGTATAGGGAGATGACCTTAGAACAAAATACTGATAGTTTTATTAGCTCATTAGAAGTCAAATTATTCTTGAAGCATGGTCAACTCGAATACTGATGCCCTCGATGTGAGTTTGTACATGACTTTACATTTTAGCCGTTAAAATTGATCAATAATTGACTTTCATCGACATTCTTGCGAAATGTTCTCAAATCAAAATTATGACAGCATAGTTATCTCTGAAATCTCGAATTTGATTTAGGACAACCTTTCATTCAACTCTTAAGACATCCAAACACATTTTGAGCCCCTCGGTAGTATTTGGTTAAAAATGTTCATAGGGGGTGATGTGCGGCTAAAATACAGCACTGTTGACACTTTAAACAATAAATTTTGTGAATTGTCAAAGCAATGTTAGTAGTTTTGATGTGCTCTGTGTTGATTTTGGAGAATTTCAGGAATCGAATGATTTGGGCCAAGTTAGGTGTATTGTAGAATTTTAACATCCCAAGAAGTTATATATGGGTTATGGTTCATTCCACGAGTTGTAAAGGGGTTTCATGGATTGGATCCAGTGAAAGGCTATTATAATTGTAGATACGTGTTATTAGATGGGTCATAGACCACTTGATGGCACGTATACTCATCCATGTGCTAAAGATCAAAGAATATGCATAAGTGCTGAGTAGTTACCAAACAAATCCTGTTACGACTGTAATTCAGAAGACAATTGATGTCAGTCAAAATATAGCACATTTTATGCCTAAAACAAGGGATCTTTTGCGCTCTCAATGCAACTTTTTATGGTATATGTGTTTTTGTGTTTATTTTTGCACAAAATATAGGTTGGCCTAATTTTGGCAAAAGTTGTTGATTTTGTTGATTTTTGAAGATCTACGAGACCTACTACGCGTCATAGCCCAAGCTACGAGTAGTAAGGGATGATCGCAGGAATTAATAATTTTGAAAGTCAAAATCTAAAAATTTAAAGTTCAGCAATATAAGCTCAAGGTACGAGTCGTAGTCCACATTACAACTCATAGAAGGGGGCCGCTTAAGCAATTAACAATGTTGATGAAAATTGGACCAAGAACCAAAGCATGGACAACGAGAAGGTACTACAAGTCATAGATCAGACTATAACTCGTAGGTGTGAACCGTAATTATGGCTCATAGGTCACCCTACGAGCCATAGTAGTTGCCAGCTGAAATTTTCTAATTAAATTTAAGGACCTTTTGTAAATAGTATATATAGTACATGTTAGGGTTTTAGAAGGATCCACTATAGTTTTTAGAGATTTTTAGAGATAGAAGCTCATAGTTCTTAGAATGTTGTAGGCTATTAGAGTAGAAAATTAGGGTTTTCCTTTGGAGACTCAAATTTGGGGATTTAGATTCACTTGTGGATAAATTTCATCATTCAAGCTTGTGATTCTAATTTGAAATAGTATTTCATTGTTCTTCAATTTGTTTGGTTAGGAAATCTTCCATGTCTTCTCATTTCATTATTGATTTGTGTGCCCGAGCCGTTAGTGGATAAACCCACAATTTGGGGTTGTGGGAAACATGAATAGCTAGCTTAATAACCCGGATTATTTGCATTTCTTGAGTTGGGTATTTGCATGTATTATCCATTTTCCTTCATGTTGCTTGTTATTTAATGGTGGCCAACACTAAATACCTCCTAGTGTCATGATTCCAATTAAAGTAATGATGAATAAGAAAAGAAAATGTGTGACAAAATTTGATTGATATGTTTTCATCTAATCAACCAAAACAGAGCAAAGAGAGGTTGATTAGGATAATAGGTAATGGTTAGTTTGGCACACTATGGTAGCCAACTAAGCGCCATGGTGAAATTTGACCTTCACGTTTTCCCAGGGGTCTGAAGAACCTAAGTTACCATCCTTGAAATGACCCCAAAAAGTGCCCAAAAATGTCCTTGGAAGTGCCCAAAATCATAATTTCCATATATCTCAAAATCCTTGTGTGATATCGAAAATCCAACTTAATTTCTTGTTTAAGGGCCAAAATTGAGAAGGAAATAGGTATAACCCAAATTTTAGAAGACCCGTAGCAAAAGTTGATTTTCAAAAATTTTCAAATTCTAGTAGCTATATACGGCATCTCCGTGACGTGGACCTATTGTGGAGCTGTATAAATTTGTCCTGTGTGTTGGGTCCACTTCGTGGACCAGACGCGAACCAGTGTTAATTCGTTCCTATTTTTGTTATCTTGGTCCAAGGCTTTGGGGTCTTGGGCATAAGCCTCCCCATGCTTAAAAACACTTATACTTAGTGATTTTTGGACCTCATATCATACAAGACATTCCTCAATACTCTCTCAAACACTTAGACTAATTATTCACTAAATATTCAAGTGCCAAAACTTATTCCGAATCTAAGGATTTCACCCAAGCTTCAAGTCTCCATTTAAATATTCTTCAAGAAAACCTCCAAAGTTAAGGTGCATGGGTTTTAACCATTGGGTCCTTTCACCCATGGTGCCCAAGCTTCCAATATAATTAAATTGCATGTTTCTAAGTTGATTTAGTTATGATTTTTACTTATTATGAATTTGGCTATGAAAAAAGTTGGGGTTTCACAGAAGTGTGATTGTTTAAGCATGTTTTAAGTTATGAATCTTTGATCTATCTTGAGATTTGATGAAGAGTTTTGATGTGTATTGCATGAGGGTATTACCAAGTATTGGTGGGTGGATTTACTTAAAGTTTTCTTGCATGACTTCACTCTTGAATTGCATGGTTTTACACTAGCATTACACACCCGCCAAATGTTTGATTAAATGTCCGATTTTGGATTCTTGAGCTATTGATCATGTATTGTATGAGCTATGGATTGAATGACTTTATGCTGATGAAAGGAAGATATATATATATATATATATATATATATGTTGATTTCATGGAAAGTACATATGGTGTTGTGATTTGACCATAGCTTCTTGAGAAGTGGTAAATTGCTTCAACCATCTTGATTGGGGTGCTATGCCCATTAACCAATTGAGGCGTTGATACCTCAATCACTTTGGATGAGGGGTGGTCATGCCCATCAACCAATTAGGGGGTTGATTCCTTAATTACTTGTGATGGTGGTGTTCATGCCATCAACAAATTGAGGAGTTGATACATCAATCACCATGGATGGTGGGGTATAACAACCATCAACCAATTAAGGGGTTGATTCCTAAATCATGTCCAAGGGGTAGTCTACCTTGGATTCTAAGTATTAAGTTTGCTTTGTTTATTATGATGGTCTCTTCCTACACATGTAATGTTAGATATAAACATGTTTTATTTCAAGCATCATTCATACATGTTATATTGTTATTATGGTATCCATCGCTTATGATATTGCATTTTGCCTAAGTTGCCTATCTCTTGTTTTATTGCACTCTACATACTTAATACATTCAAACATACTAATGCATACTCTATACTTACATGATGTTACCATATAGGAACCGGATCTCCTTACGATCATCCACTTCCTCCCTGTGGCTAGTACTATCTTATCAAAGCAAGTATGGTGAGTCCTCAACTCGGCGGACTATATCTCTTGTTCTTATTCTATGTAAAGACTCTCATTATTGAATTGTATTCTTTTGACTTTGAGGGCGAGCCCAGAAAGTTGTCTTTGCCCTCACTCCTATCTATGCATTAGAGGTGTTATTGAAACAATATGAAATGTTAATGCTATGCTATTGGCTTGTTATGTGCCTATGGTTTCAAGGATGTCCCTTAGCCTCGTATTCCCTCTTTTACTATCACTTATTGTAGCTTTATTGCTTTCATGACCAATAATGTGTAATGATATGCTAAAAGGCTTGTTTGCGTCCTTTCGAGCTCTTCAATCGTCGTGTCATATCTAGGCCTTAGGCTCGGGTCGTGAAAAATTTGGTATTAGAGCACTAGGTTGTTAATGATCCTCGGTATCCAACACACCGCATTGATTAGAGTCCTAGTCATGGTTGTGTTGTGTACCACAACTATGAGTAAGAGACTATGAGATATTATCTGAAATGTTAACCTTCTTCATGATCTATTTCGTGCTATACAATGTAGGTAAGGTTTCCCCTTTAACGAATGCTCTTTGTAATTTTTGAGATCATTCCTAACACAATAGGAAGAAGAGTCCATACTCTCAACCAGCTCATAGAGAGCTCCGGGATGCTCTAACTTTACTAGCTCAAGCCTGCTAAGCAAGTCAATCAAGGGGCCCAAGCCCCTCATGCTTCTATTTTGGCATCTCGGGTGAAGGACTTTATGAGGATGAACCCATCGGAGTTCTATAGGTCTAAAATGGACGAGGACCCTCAAGAATTTGTTGATGAGTTGTACAAAGTGTTGGCTATTATGGTTGTTAGGTCAGAGGAGAAGGTGGAGTTGGTGGCTTACCAACTCAAGGGGGTGGCCTAATATGGTATACCCAATGGAAGGAGGAGAAAGGGAACAATAATGTGATCCTTAGGGTGGAGTGTAAGGCGACTTTCCTCAACTGGTTCTTTCCTATTGAGCTTAGGGAGGCCAAAATGATAGAGTTCATGAATTTGAAGCAAGGATCTACGAGTGTGAAGGAGTATGCCATTAAGTTTAACCAACTCTCTGAATATGCTCCACACTTGGTTATCGATCTGAGGTCTAGGATGAATAAGTTTGTGATGGGTGTTTCTGATTTCGTGAATGAGGAATGTCATGCTGCTATGTTGATATGGGACATGGATTTGTCCAACCTAATGAATTATGACGAAAAATTGGAGGGGGAGAAGTTGAGAAAGAGAAGGGGTAGTGAGGCCAAAAGGGCCCATTTTGATGGTAAGTTCCAAAGTCTCATGGGTGGCTGTTTTCATCAAGGTCAAGGGTTTTCTCATGCTCCTAATAGAAGGCTTGTTAATGACTATCCAAAGGCCCAAGGTGATGGTGGTGTGGTGCCCAATTCTATGTGTCCAAAGTGTGGTAGGGGTCATGGTGGCCCATGCTTCAAAAAACAGCAAAGCTTGTTTTGGCTATGGTGAAATGGAGCACAAGGTGATGGATTGTCCACGTAATTGCAACAAATGTAAAGATATTCATCCACAAGGACGGGGTGCAAATGAAGTTCCTTTGGGGAGATGAGACCAGTAAGGTGGTGCCCCAAGGCATACTCAGTGTTATGCAATCCAAGGGAGACAAAGTGTTGATGAGGTTCCCGATGTCATCAATGGTATGCTAAAAATATTTGATTTTGATATGTATGCATTGATACAACCAGGTGCCACTCTAACTTCTGTTACTCCTTTTGTTGCCAAAAGGTTTCATGTTGAACCCGAACCATTCTATGAGTCTTATGAGGTGTCTACTCCTATTGGTCCAACTATTATTGCTAGAAAGGTCTATAGAAATTGTCTCATTTTCATTTTAAAAAATTTTTCCTTTTGATTTGTTGAGTTGGATATGGTGGATTTTGAAGTCATTCTTGGGATGGATTGGTTTCATGCATATTATGCCTCTATTGATTGTAGAACCCGTAGGGTCAAACTGCAATTCTAAAATAAAACCCATCCTTGAGTGGGAGAGTCATGATGTGGTGGTCAAGGGTAGATTTGTTGCATTAAAGCCCATAAGTTGATCTCTTAGGGATATCTCTATTATCTTGTGAGGGTTAGGGATGTGGAGTCTAAAGTCCTTCCCATAGTGTTGTTCTCGTGGTAAATGAATCCCTAGATGTCTTCCCTAGTGAGCTTCCTGGTGTTCCTCCCTAAAAGGGAAATAGATTTTGGCATAGATATCCTTCCCGACACTCAACCAATTTCTATTCCACCTTACCATACGGCCTCGACGGAGCTAAAGGAGTTGAAAGAGCAATTAAAGAACTTGTTGCAAAAGGGTATTATTAGGCCTAGACAATCACATTGGGGTGCACCGTTGTTGTTTTTGAAGAAGAAAGATGGTTCTCTTAGAATGTACATTGACTACCAGCAACTTAATAGGGTCACCATTAAGAATAAATATCCTTTACTAAAGATTGACGATATATTCTACCAACTTCAAGAGGCTAGTCACTTCCCTAAGATATATTCGATCCAAGTGTCATCAAGTGAAGGTGAGGGAGTGTGACATTCCCAAGACGACCTTCTGGATTATGAATTTGTGGTTATGTCCTTTGGGTTGACCAATGCACCAACTATCTTCATGGATCTTATGAATAGGGTAATCAAACCCTACCTCAATTTATTTGTGGTGGTTTTCGGTGATGATATTTTGATCTATTCTTATAGTGAGGAGGAGCATGTGAGTCATTTGAGGGTTTTGTTACAAATCTTGTGGGAAGAGAAGTTGTATGCCAAATATGAAAAATGTGAGTTTAGGTTGAAAGAGTCTTCCTTTCTAGGTCATGTGGTGTTGGATGATTGTATAAAGGTGGATCCTAAAAAGACGAAGGTAATTAGAAAATGGCCTAGACCTTTTTCTGCATAGGATATTAGAAGTTTTTTAAGCATAGGGGGTTACTACCAGGGATTTGTTAATGGGTTCTCTTCTACTGCTTCTCCTATGACTAAGTTGACCCAAAAGAAGGATAAATTTGTGTGGATCAATGAGTGTGAAAAGAGTTTCCAAACCTTGAAGGATAAGCTCATCTTCGCTCCTATCTTATCTCTACCGGAAGGGTTTGTTGTGTATTGTGATACCTTTCGGATTGGTTTGTCTTGTGTTTTGATTGAAAATGGTGAGGTGATAGCCTATTCTTCTAGATAACTCAAGGTGCATAAAAACAATTATCCGACTAGTGATCTTGAATTGGCCGCCGTGGTATTTTCTTTGAAAATTTGGCGTTATTATTTGTATAGGGTGCATGTTGGTGTGTTTACTGATTATAAGATTCTTCAATATGTGTTCACTCAAAAAGAGCTCAATTTGAGGCAACAAAGGTGGTTAGATCTTCTTAATAACTATGTTATGAATGTATTATCACCCCGGTAAGGCTAACGTTGTGGCCGATGCTTTGAGTAGGGTGTCTATGGGTAGCCTAGCTCATATTGATAATGGGGGCAAAGAGGTGGCTAGAGAGGTCCATCAGTTGGCTAGATTAGAGGGTTAGGTCGAAAGAGGTTGATAATGGTGATATTGTGGTTGTTGATGGTTCAAAATCTTCCTTGGTTGATGAGGTAAAAGAAAAGAAAGATCTTGACCTCTCTTTGTTAGAATTGAAGGCCTTGGTGAGAGATAGCAAGGTGGAGATTTCTCCCAAGGGGGAGATTGTGCCCTTAGGCACCAAGGTAGGTTGTGTGTGCCTAGTGTTTATGGGTTGACAAAAAAGATTCTTGATGGTGCTCATATTTCTTCCTATTCTATTCAGTCTAGTTCTACCAAGATGTATAGAGATTAGAGGGATGTGTTTTCATGGAGAGGTATGAATAAATACATTACCAAATTTGTATCCGGTTGTCATAGTTTCCAACAAGTCAAAGCCGAACATCAAATGCCAGGTCGCCTAACCCAAGATATAGAGATTCCTACTTGGAAGTGGGAAGAAATTAACATGGATTTTGTGGTTGGGTTGTCTAAGACGAGAAAGGGTTTTGATTCTTTTTGGGTTTTCATAGATAGAATGACAAAGTTGGCTCATTTCCTACCAGTTAAGACTACTTATGGTGCCGATGATTATGCTAAGTTGTACATTCATGAGTTTTAGATTACATGGGGTGCCTTTGTCTATCATATCGGTTCGTGGTGCTCAATTCACTTCAAATTTTTGGAGGTCCTTCCAAAGAGGTCTTGGTACCAAGGTAAAGCTTAGTATGGCCTTTCATCCTCAAATAGATTGCCAAGCCGAAAGAACTGTCCAACCTCTTCAGTATATGCTTAGAGTTTGTATTTTGGAGTTTAAGGGTAGTTGGAATGATCATCTTCCATTAATTGAGTATGCTTACAACATGCTTACAACAATAGCTATCATTTTATTATTGATCACTATAAGAAAATAGGTCTTTAACGAGAGAAAATTTCGTCAATAAAAGTATAAATCCTCATTATTAGTCAATAACGACAGGTAAAAATCTGGTGGTCACCAATCATTAAAAGCTCCATCGTTAAAAGGTTAGCGACTGGCTTAAATCCGGTTGTTAAAAAGCTTTAATGATGATAAAAATCCGATCGTCATAGCTCTTTTTAGCAATAAAATTTTTTTCTTCACCAATTGATATTCTAGTTATTAAAAGAAAATATAATCAAGCCAGGTGCACTTCAGGGGAAGGGCCCGGACCACAAGGATCTATTGCACGTAGCCTTACCTTGTATTTCTGCCAAATGATGTTACCAAGGTTTTAACCCATGTCCTTCTAGTCACACGACAACAACTTTACCAATTACTCCAAGGCTCCCTTCAGTTCTAGTTATTAAAACATCAATTATAACCACAAATTAGTTCAACAAAAGTGCATATACACACACACACACATACAAATACGTGCACATATGAAAGCATACAAATTGATTATATTCATATTAAGTTCCATAGAAACTATAAAGAATGATGTTGTGTAATGTTACAAAAATATAGACGTACAAATTGTATGATATTATATTTTTACTCTTAGTAAAAGAAAAACTAGAATATCTTTTATTAAATATGAAATGCATTCTTTCTATGCTTCAAAAATATTCCACTGCTTATACTTATTTACACTTTCTCTGAGGATGAGTTCTTCACACTACATGATCTGTCAAAAGACAAGAATAAAAACTTCATGTAAGGTTACTAATAACACTCATAATAACTATTATATATATATATATATATATATTTGCAAAATCAAAGATTGACTATAATGAAATATGAACTTTGTTTCTATTCTCACAATCAAATAAAAATAAATTGGGGTTTATAGTTATAGACATAAAGTTGTTTGTTTTGTATTTTGCACATTAAGTTATTGACTTTTTATACGTTGATTCATGCATAAAACCCACCAACTTCTTTTAGTTTCACTTTTTATACTAATAGTATCCACCTGATATAAATAATTCAATATCATTAGAATATTATGAGATACAAATTAAATATATCATCTCAAATTTTAAACAATAAAAAATCACGATCTCTTAATTAATTTAGTGGTAGATTATATGTCATTTAAAACGTTTTAAATTGTCTGTTTTTAAAATTACACTTTGTACTTTTCTAACTCAAACGAATGATTTTTCTTGTATACGCCTATTATTTTCATAACCAATAATGAGAAAAAAAGTCGACACAATGTAATTTTATTACTAAATACTGATACTTATGTCTATTGATCGAGGTAGTTTGCAAGTGGAGAAACATTAATCCTCTTGAGAAA
>JAOTQR010076618.1:0-12948 GCA_025774065.1 Solanum ossicruentum
GGGGATATTTATTCTTAATTGTCACCTTATTCAATTGTCGATAATCGATACACATTCTCAAGGTACCATCCTTTTTGGGTACAAACAATACTGGTGCACCCCAAGGAGACACACTAGGTCTTATAAAACCCTTCTCCAGTAAGTTTTTTAACTGCTCTTTTAATTCATGCAATTCTACCGAGGCCATTCTATATGGAGGGATAGAAATATGTTGAGTGCCTGGAAGTAAGTCGATACCAAAATCTATTTCTCATTCAGGAGGTAAGCCTGGGAGTTCTCTAGGGAACAAATTCATTCACTACTGAAACTGACTGAAGAGTTGGCGATTTTGCTTCCATATCCCTTACTCTAACTAAGTGACATATATACCCCTTAGATATCATTTTTCTAGCCTTAAAGTAAGAGAGAAACTTCCCCTTTGGTGCCCCAACATTGCCTTCCCATTCAAGAACTGCCTCATTTGGAAAGTGGAAGTACACTCTCTTAGTTTAGCAATCCACGGTGGCATAACAAGAAGCTAACCAATCCATACCCATTATAACATCAATTTCCACCATTTCTAGGTCAATAAGGTCAGCTAACGTATCACGATCACAAACAGTTACTACACAATCATAATATACCCTTCTAGCCATAATAGATTCACCGGTTGGTGTAGACTCTTCAAATGGTTTGTTTAATAATTTGGGAGTTCTCTTAAGCTTCCCAGCAACTAGTGGAGTGTTGTATGATAATGTAGAACCAGGGTCAATTAATGTTTATACATTATGTGAAAAGATGGACAATGTACCTGTGACCAAATCAGGTGAAGCTTCCAAATTTTGTCGACTCCCCAATGCATAAGTGCGATTCTGGACCCCGCTAGAGCTAGCTGCCCCTCTAACACCTCTACCATGACCCATAGGTGCTTGCTAACCCTTACCTGCTGGAGGAACTGATGGTGATGTCACAACTGGCCCAGTAGATTGTGCCATACCACCCATATGTGTCCTCGGGCAATCTCTTATTATGTGCCCTGGCGCACCACACCAATAACAAACATTTGTCCCAACGCGGCATATACCCAGATGATTTCTTCCACACTGCCTACAAGGCTTCCTAGAAGTAATTGGTTGGCCTATCAAATAACCCGTTGTATGGGAACCTTGCCCTTCACCTCATTGACTAGACCGATTACCTTGAGATCCTTGAAAATGGGGTGGAGCACTGGCTGCAGAGTAGGAGGATGATGGCCTAGCTAGTCTACTAGGAAACCGATGCCTGAGATCACTTTGGGGTGGTGTAAACTGCCCTGTAGATCTGGCTCTTTTAGCCTTCCCCCTTTCTAACTCTTGTGTTCTCCTCCTCTGTCTCTGGTCCTCCAATTTCTGCATAAAAGCATGCATTCTTGCTATATCTATATCATTATTCATGGAGGCAATAGTGCAGACTCTGACTAGATATGTATCCAACCTATCTACATACCGATGAACTCTATCTGCCATTGTAGCAACTACATTAGGAGCATACCTGGACAGCAAATTAAATTGGAGGCTATACTCCCTCACACTCATATTCCCCTGGTGGAGGTTCAGGAATTGATCTGTACGGGCCTCTCGGATCTCCAATGACAAGTAATAGTCAAGAAATGCCTCTTTGAATTCTTTCCAGGTGGTCGAATGTGCATCTATACCCTTAGATTGTTTCCAAGCTTTATACCATAATACAGCCACACGCTTTAGCCTATAGGTCGCTAACTCGACAACTTCTATACCACTCACGTGCATAACATCTAAGGTACGCTGAATCTGATCAATAAAGTCCTGCAGGTCTTCATTAGGATCTAACCCAGTAAAGGATGGAGGGTCTAAATTAAGAAAATCACGTATCCTTGTGCCAGTTGCCCCATTTGTACCACCTACACCCATAACTGGACCTTCTTGCCTTTGGCCTTGACCAGCAACTATACGGGTCAATAGTTGGACTGCATTTCTCAAATCCTGTATGGTAGCATCAATGGGTGGTTCCGGAGGAATTCCACCACTCTCGGGTTCATGGAAGAGTTGGAGATGTCTGTGACAAAGACTCCTCTCGAACCTCATCTCATTATCCCCCCTGGCTGGTTATACCAACCACCACTTCTATTGCCTTCTCTTTACCTTTATTTTGCCTTATTTCTGGCATACTTGCTGTACAAAACAATTTAGAATTAGATATAATGCACCTATTACACTTGACTTTATGGCACGATCTAAAGAATGAAAAGAAAGTAATAACTCCTAAATGCCACATAGCCTCCTGTTTATAAATGTGGTGCACAACACATCGATAAATAGAATTCTATATAAGCATGGGTTTGTGGACTCCCTAGGACGACCCGCTCTGATACCACTTCTGTCACGCTCCAAATTCCCGGTAGGGCGGATCAGCACCCGTTGCCGATAAGGCTCGGGAGAACCAACCTGTACCTATGCGCTTTCTGTACATATTATAAGGGGTTTCTACATTTGACATGCCTTTAATAAGATAAGCAGTGATAACAAGCCAAAAAGAAAAGCATATGATTAGGCCGTTGGGGCCTTAGTGTCTATAGTACGAGACATGACTTCACTTTGCTTTACATAGTCTAAAATGCCTCCAAATAAGGAAAACATTTGATAAGGGTCGGGACAGGCCCCGCCTCAACAAACTGTGCACCTCAATTCTCTCACTTTATTTTAAGGTCTTAATCACCTCAATATGACTTAGAACTTATTTACGCTCGACCCTCTAAGGTGTTAGACATGCAAATAACCTATTAATGCGAGATTCAAGAACATTTAAAATTGGCGCTCATTTGACCAAACCATCTCATGTTTCATTTGCATTGTGCCAATAGTGTAAGGTGTGGGGTGTTACAGTCATGTACTACGGTGGACCACATAATATTTTGGAAAATATGCCCCTTACATAGTCCGTGAGTTTTATACGACATATCTTGCTACACTCCAATGGGGACTGCTAAAGAATAAGAGGCCAATTGAGTAGCTGAGGCTACGGGTGGTGACAATCCGGGGGAGAAAAGTTGATATCTCAAAGGAGACGATCCAAGGAATGTAGTTTGGGCCCACTTATAGAGTTCCTCAGTCTACCATGGAGTACGATAGCTGTATTGATAAAACGAGGAGAGCGGTGACTGGGAAGGTCATTGGGGCTAGGATAGAGTTGCTATGATGGATAGCAGTTAATTCTGTGAGGCAGGGGTTGAGCCGACGTGGGTCACAAACAATGCAGATCCTATAGTTAAAGCCCTCATCTAATTTCTGGCCAAGTTTTAGTGGTCCATTATCCGTTGGCGTATTAGGCCAACCTTCAGGGATAATATGATCACCCTTGAGAGGGCCGTATTGTTGGCTAGCATTCTAGCTAGCTATGCTATAGATTGGGCCTGAATCATTTCGGAGTATATTCACGAGGCTGCAGTTAGGATGAACATCTCACTGCCATTTACAGTTTGGATCCATCGACTATGCAGTGCAGCAAGTGTTCCTATTGATTCTCACTAGGACCCATATGTAGAGGCCACTTGCACTATAGATCCCAGCCTGATAAAGGCTGATGAGAATTCGGTGGCCTTACCTCGAGCAGCTCCTCCAGATATCCAGATCCATTCCCGGTAGAGCTTCAGATTCTAGGTTCACCTCCAGCTACTACTGACACTATCTGGCTACCGCAAAGCCTATACCAGCAATTAAAATTGAGTTTACACCATCCTGCAATACTCCAGCACCAGTAACATCTTCTTTACAGGTTAACCCTCTTTTCTCTGTTGTTGTATTTCAGGCTTTATTACACAGGGTGTCTATAGCAGAAGGCCGGCTACGGGAGTTGTCTGCACAGGTCCAAACATTCATTGATCAGACTGTTTGGGACTCCAAGGAGAGGATGCAGGTATTTGCCCGAGATTTAGTTGATGAGAGAGTTTGAGAGGTGGATGATCGGGTCGATGCATTTGAGACTAGAGTCCACAGGAGGCTTGAGGAGCTAGGCCTGCCGACGCAAGCACAATTACTGAGGAGTTGACCAAGTTCAAGGATGACTTATTACAACTATTCTTAGCCCCTATTCTATCCCCAAAGGTAGCACTGGTAGATGATGAGGCATTTGATTAGCTCACCAACCATGTGGACACCCGTGAGAAGAGGCCCATTGATCAGAGTGATGACCCAGAGCCGACCCCGAAGAAGCCGAGATAGGAGGAGGAGTCCTTACCTGAGGAGTGGTGTCAAAGTCACTTTTGTTGGCGGCTATTTAGAGAGAGTAAGCATAATACACCCCACCTAGATAGGCTATTTTCGGTATGGCTACAGCGGAGAGGCAGCCTCAGTACCCCGCAGATCAGCTCCAGACTGGTGCTTGATGCACCATGATGTTTGACTTCTTTTGAATCCAGTTCTCTTTTTGTCATGTTGGATACTTTGTTCTCTTTTCAAATAATCTTTTTTTATTATATTTGTTTTTGGTTGTGTTTAAATATTCTCATGTTGGATGTAAATTTTACTTATATTTTGGATGTTAATTTTTTGGTTTTTAATGGATGTATGTATATATTTTTATGTTATTGTGTTTATTTTCGTTCTTATCTTTACTCTGGGGACAAAGTATCCTATTTTGATGGGGTGTGGGAATAACTTCTCCTATTTTTTATCCCAAGGTTTTCTTGTCGTGTTTCTTTTTCCTTGTGGATGTTTACTTTTCTGTTGAACCGGCATCTTTAGGTAGTGTAGATAATGGATAAATTCATAGTAGTGTTATCTATTGGCATATACATAATTTTTAGATTTTCTTTTAATGTGTTAATGAAAAATTGGTACCCTCAAAATTTTTGAGGTTGTGATTATTGATACATTCATACATTTTTGAGTATCTGGCAATGTATGTAATGATATTGCAAAGGTAAGCTGAGACTGAAAGTATGACCTGTGAGTCTATACTTGATTGTGGATGCAATTGCCATGTGTGTTGTGAGCTTATTTTGTTGCATTCATGCATCTTGTATGGACCTAGAACTTTCCTTGTTACTCTAAAGTTTGTTTGGTGATGTGGTGGATATGGAAAGGATCTTAGGCCTTTGTTCTTTGAGTGAACCCACTTTTGGCCTAAATAATCCACCCAATGAGTGAGTGAATCCCTTGTTCTAAACTTTTGATCTTCTCATGCACTCATTCTTTCTTGATACCTTGCTAGCTTAACTTTGTTTGATGCAATACCTTGATATTGGCCCTGCTCTATCCTTGATCATGTGAACCTTGATTGAGGCCAAAGGCCTAAGTTGAGGGTGGCTGCAGTTAGTAGCCTTGTTTTGAGGAAAAGATATTGTGTACTTTACTTGAGGCTAAAATCCTAAGTTGAGGGTGGCCCTTATATTGGTAAAGTAATAATAATAAGCTAGTTAGTTGGGAGATCAAGAAAGAAATTAAAAAAAAACATGAACCGAGTGAAGAAAGAGAAAAGAAAAGTGCCTTGAATTGAGAAGAAATAGCAAAAAATAGTCTAAAATTGAGGTATACCTGAAAAAATGAAAGAAAACACTTGAGAAAAGTTTAGAACAGGAGAATAAGAATGGAATTACTGAAAAGGGTTGGATCATGAAAGCAAAAAGTGTTGGTAAACATGGTTCAAGGATAGCATTTGGTCACTATTTGCCCTAAATACCATACCCTGGACCTATGTTACAAGCCTATAAGTCCTAAAGTGATCCAACTCCACTTTATCACCAAGCCAGAAGATGAGTACAGAGGCAATCCTATGGTGTTATTCAGTATGCATTGAATTTCAAATGTGAGAGTGAGAATGGTTCCTTAGTCCTTGAATTCTAAATGTTTTTGAGTGAGTATGAGGGACTTCTTTCCAGTGAGGGAATTTGTACTACTTGAGTAGCATATGACTAAACCAGTGATTGTGGACATTTAATGCTTCTTAGCTTGTCATAGTTTGATTGCCAGGTCTCTCATTATGTTCTTGTTCGCTTAATAACTTTGCAATCCTGTTTTGAAAATAGTAGTTGGGTACCCGAATCAAAGGAGCCATTATATATTCCATTAGTATAGCTGTTATGTATTTATCTTTGTCTACATAGATTGAGTCATCGCTTGAGGACAAGAAATAATTCTAAGTTGAGTGTATTGACGTTTTGTTAAAATACAACACATTCGGTGCCTGAAACAAGAGATTTTGTGAGTTCTTAAAGTGACTTTTTAGTGTTTTGATGTGTTTTGGTGTTAATTTTGCAGCAAAGTTAGATTGACATGATTTTGAAGAAAAGTTGTATATTTTGCTGAAGGATAGGCCTTACGAGCCCACCTACGAGTCGTAAATCAAGCTACGAGTCGTAGGGTGGTGTCGTAGCAAAAATAAGATACCAAAATTAAAAAATCTGCTAAGTAGAGGTCACCCCTACGAGGCAATCATATGAGTCGTAAGTGACACTATAACTTGTATAGGTGGACTCATAGTAAGAATCAGAGAGCCAAGATGTTGGAAGAAAAACTAAAGACCAAGACTACGAGACCAACATACGAGTGGTAGCTCAAGCAATAACTTGTACTTATGGGTTGTACCAGTTTAGTATAAGATGCCAAGAACCTAATATGAGACCCTGACTACGACTCGAATGTCATCCTACGAGTCCTACCTGCGTAACTTATCAGCTTCCAACTGTCTTTTCTGTATAAATTCTAGGTTATTTTATAAATACTATATATAGTTTAAGTTAGGTTTTTGCAAAGAGTTCGACCAGTAAACTATTGAGAATCACATTTTGAATCTTTTCTTAGTTTTTAAGAGTAGTTTATTGTTCTCTCTTGAAAAACCATTTAGGGGATTGCAAATCTTGTCTTGTACTCATTGTTGATCATTCAAGCTTTTGGGTTTGCAACTTGTGGTGCCTATTTTCTTAATTGTTATTAGTGAAACTCTCAACTATGTCTATTATGTGTATTCTTGTGTGTTTTGCCTTAGCCATTAGTAGCGAAGCACCTACAACTTGGGGTTGTGGGAACCATGGGTATTTGACATTGAGATGAACAAGGTTTCTTGAATTTCTATGATTGGGATTTTTCATGTATTATCTACTTTCCTTCATTATTATTGCTGTTTGGTGATGACCAACACCAAACCCCGGCTACTATCATGATCCCAACCAAGGTAGTGACAAATAGGAAAAGAGAAGTAGATAATACAATTCAATTGATGTCTTCTCGTCTAATCAATTGAGCCGGACCAAGGGGAGGTTGACTGGGATAATAGGTAATGGTTAGTTGGTACACCATGATTGCCGACCAAGCGCTATGGTGAAATTCGACCTTCAACTTCACAAGAGGGATGGAAGAACCTAAGTTACCGTCCTGCATGCAAATCACTAATTATAGTTATGTTATCTAGGATAATCAAGTCGACGAACCCTGGGAACATAATTCCAAAGTTGTTCCCAAAATTGAGTGTTTCCTTGCATTATAGTTAGTGTAGTTTTATTTTGTTTTTGAAATACAAAAACCCCTCATTTAGAGATTGTAGTCATAAATACTAGAAATGATTAGTGGTGAAATCTTGTAATCAAGCCCTGTATTCCCTGTGGATTTGATCCTAACCTCAATTAGGTTAATTGCTGACAACGATCGCTTTCTTATTGGAGCGTAAACATCATCAAGTCTGACATCCCGATGAAAACCTTTAGGACCTACAATGGCCATTATAAGTTAGTAGTTATATCCTTTGGGTCGACTAATGATCCATCCTCTTTTATAGAATTGATGAACTGAGTATTCAAGTCTTATTTGGATATATATGTGATTGTGTTTATTGATGACATCATGGTTTACTCCAAGAGTGAGTCTGACCGCATGCAACATCTGAGGATTATGCTGAAAGGTTCAGAGAGGAGAAGTTATATGCCAAGTTTTCAAAGTGTGAGTTATGGCTTAAGCCTGTAGTTTTCCTTGGGCATGTGGTGACAAAAGATGGCATTATGGTAGATCCAACCAAGTTAACGACAGTCCATGAGTGGGCTAAGCTGACGTATATGACTACAATTCAAAGTTTTATTAGTTTGGTGAGGCATTATCGATGCTTTATGCAGGGATTCTTTTCTATTGCAACCTCGTTGACTAGAAACACTCAAAAGTATATAGCCTTCTAGTGGTCAGAGAAGCATGAGATGAGCTTTTAAAATCTTAAAGATTTATTAATGTTAGTACTTATTCTTGCTTTGCCCGATGAAGGAGTACCTTTTGTGGTGTATTATGATGCTTCTAGAGTTGGTTTGGGTAGAGTATCGATGCAAATGGTGAGAGTGATAGCATATGCTTCTAGACCATTGAAGATGCATGAGAGAAACTACCCTACTAATGATTTAGAGTTAGTTGTAGTGGTGTTTGTGTTGAAATTGTGGTGGCATTATCTCTGTGGGGTGCATTGTGAGATCTTACCATTATCAAAGTCTCAAATATATCTTTTCTCATCCTAATTTGAACATTAGACAATGTAGATAGTTGGAGTTGTTAAGACTATGACATCTCTATTCTATATCACCTGGGTAAGGTGAATATGGTAGCAGATGCTTTGAGTCGAAAGTCCTTGAGTATGGGGAGTTTGGCATTCTTAAGGATAGAGAAGAGGCCTTTAGCTTTGGGGGTTCAGTTATTTGCTAGACAGCTAGTTCGGTTGGATATTTCTCCTCTATACAATATTTTATCCTTAGTGGAGACTAGGTCTTCATTGATTGATTAGGTATGTGCTCACCAGTTTGATGATGCTAGATTGTGCTTGATTCATGATAAGGTGTTACAGGTGAAGCAAAATAGGCTACTATTGATTTGGAGGGTATTTAAGGATTACTGGTTGAGTTTGTGTGCTTAAGTAAGAGATTGGGTGAGGTTGATATTGGAAGAGGCTCATTGTGCTAGGTATTCTATCCGTCCCAGTGAGGTAAAGATGTGTCATGATTTGAAACAATATTATTGGTGGTGAGCGATGAGCAGAGACACTGCTGAGTTTGTGATAAAGTACTTGAACTATCAACAAGTCAAATATGAGCACCAAAGGCTTGGAGATCCGACGCAGAGGATTCCCATTCTCGAGTGAAATTGTGAGCGCATTACAATGAATTTTGTCACTAGTTTTCCCTTAGCTTTGGGCAAGTTTGACTCAGTTTGGATGATTGTAAATCGATTGACTAAGCCTGCTCACTTCCTACCGATGATGACTAGCTATAATGCATAGTAGTTGGCTAGGTTGTATATCTGAGATATTGTTAGATTGCACAGGGTGCCAGTGCCTATAGTGTCAGACAAGGGATCTTTGTTCACTTCCTATTTTTGGAACGCTCTTCAACATGGTCTAGGTACTCACTTTTCACTGTTAGAATAATGGACAGTCTGAGTGCATTATTTAAGAGTGAGAGGATATGCTTCGGGCATGTGCGACGAATTTTGGGACTCGATGGGATCAACATTTTCCTTTGGCAGAGTTTGCTTACAACAACAATTATCATTCTAGTATATAGATGGCACCGTTTGAGGCATTATATGGTCGGAGATGTAAATCACCTATTGGGTGGTTTGATCCAAGTTCAACTGATGCTTTGGGGGGTGATTTGCTTAGACATACTATGGATCAGGTCTAGTTGATACAGAGTAGGTTGTTGACAGCCCATAGCCCCCAGAAGAGTTATGTTGACTGGAGGACTAGACCTCTAGACTTCATGATTGGGGATAGTGTGTGGCTAAAGATATCACCCATGAAGAGTGTGATGAGTTTTGGAAAGAAGGGCAACTTTAGCCCTAGATTTATTGGCCCATTTGGGATCTTGAAGAAGGTAGGTGAGGTTGCTTATGAGCTAGCATTGCCACCGAGACTATCATTATTTCATCTAGTATTTTATGTCTCCATGCTCTGCCGGTACTACCAAATGAGTCACATGTGATTTCCTATAATTCGGTTGAGTTGAGTTCAGACTTGTCATATGAGAAGGAGTCGGTGGCTATCTTGGATAGGCAGGTCCAGAGGTCGAGGACCAAGGATTTTCCTTTAGTAAAGGTTCAGTGGAGACACCATCCCATTGAGGAGGATACTTGAGAATTATAATCAAATATGCGGGCCAGATATCCCAGCCTTTTTGAGGCTTCAGGTACCTTTCTTTCCCTTATGTTTGAGGACAAATATTATTTTTAGTGATGAATGATATAATGACCTTGTCAGTCATTTTTAAGTTTATTCACAAAATTACTATTTTGCCTTTTTTTAAGTTGCTTTAGACCTGTTTTGAATTGTTTGTGTCGTTGGAATCTAGATCTTATGTTTTAAAAGTGAAAAATATGAGTTTCATCATTTTTTGAAGCTTAAGTTGTTAAGAAAGTGAGTTTTATACTATTCTGAGTTTCGAGTGTTGGATGTGAAATTTGTTGATTTTGCTAGCTTTGAAACGTCGAATTTGGTCTAGGAGAAGTTACAGAACTAATTTAGAGTTAAAATGGAGATTTCAGTCCCAAAGTTATTTTTTTAGTTGATTTCCGAACCTAAGTTTGACTTTGGCCAACATTAAGAGTTTGAGAGCTCTAATCAAAATTCTGATAGGTCCAGTGGTTCCGGATGGTTAAACTAATACTAGAAATGACCTCATTGTAATTTTCAGAGTTTTCGAAAGTAATTTGGATATTTTGAGCTTTAGCTAGTTTTAACAAGCTTTATCCGATTTCGGGCCAAGGAAACCTCAAAATCGAATTCTAACATTTCTAATGCGTCCGGAATATCATTTCTTGTAGGGTTATATGTTTGGTTTGGATGTATAGGATTCTGGATGAGTTTCAGGGATTAAAAAGCTTGTTCAAAAGGGTGTTGTGCAAGTTCACTGTGGTCAATGCGCGGTCAACATGGGTCAACACGGGTCAACACCTTTGCTGGAAATATCTTTTCTTCCCTGTTTTGACTACTCCACCATTTTCTTACATTTTTGAATTCTTAAAAGCTTGAATGTGTAATTTGTGCAAGGATTTTTGTGGATTTTTATTTGGGTAAGCTTCCTAAACACTAAGAGGTTGTTTCGTTACTGTATAACAACTATGTTATTCATGTATAAAAAAGTTACATTAGTTTTTACCATGTTTGGTAGAAGTTGTGTTAGGTATAAAAGTCAACATAACTTATACCCTGTTTGGTTAGTAGTTTCTAAATGTTGTATAAAAGTTATTGATGTATTAACTTATACTGTGTTTGGTTGAGTTTTAATAATTTTACATAACTAATACTTACATAACTTATGAGGAAATCTATGTATAATTTTATGCAGGATAGAAAGTGGAATAAGTTATATGAGTATTAGTTATACATGGATCAAAATTGTAAGATTACATGTCTATCCTTATTAATGTACTTTTTTTTGTTATTTTTTAAATTTCTTTTTTGATAGCATCAAAGAAAGATTTAGATGCAAATTATGCATTTATAATATAAAATAATTCATCATGTCTCTTTTTCTTAATTTAATTTAAGTATGTGTTCAACAAAAAAATATCTATATTACATGTAGATCGAACTAGAACGATGTTACTTGAAAATTCTGACGGAATCGGTGGTCTCAGTAAAAATATTAGCTATCTTATAGTTTACTTTCAAAATTATTTTTTATTATGCATTTATTTATTATTTGTTTAGTATTTTTCTTTTAACAAAATTTGGAATTTTTTTCACCACACAACTAACCAAATTACTTATTAATTTAAATTAAATAATATATGTGTAGGTATTAGTACATATTTTTGCACGTCATAAATTGATAAAAATTAATTGAGATAGTCAAATTTATTTACTTATTCCTTTATTAAAAATGTATATTAATTTATTAGATCATTAAATAATTGAAAAAATGAGAATTAATTTACTAATTTCTTTTAAACTTTGAATAACTAACCCTACATAACTAATACCTATATAACTAAACCCTGCATAAGTAATACCTTCATAACTAAACCCTGTATAACTATACCCTACATAACTAATACTTGCATAACTAAACCCTCCATAACTAATACCTGCATAACTAAATCCTACATAACCAATACCTGCATAACTCTAACCAGTGACCAAACGACCCCTAAGTCTTTGATTTTCAATATATGAATTGTGATTTTGACTTGAAAATTTTAATTTCAACCCTCCAATTTTTATGCTTTTTCAAGAACATGATTCAAACTTTAAATGATGATTTGTCCCTCAATTTCTACTCAAATTTGATGAAATTTTCAACCACAAACTTCATTTTTGTGTAAAATCTAATTTTTAGCTCAATTTTCAGATCTGGGATTCTGAAATTTATCCCTAATTTTGATCATTTTACCCTTGGATTAAGTTCATGTCAATATAGATATCAAATTTTATCTTTTGATGTGTATTACCTATTCTTGATAGTGGTTGATTGATTTGGAGCTGATTTTGAGGTTTGGGTTGATCGTACGCTTGGTTTGATTGCAATTTCGGCATCAAGGTAGGTTTGACTTCGGCATCAAGGTAGGTTTGACTAACTTTTTTTGATTGAATTTGAGTTATTGGAAATGTTTATGTGGTAATTTTAAGATTTGAATTGTTTCATGAGTGATTGAATTGATATGATTGTATTTTGGTGAAACTATGATATCGATTATATTAGAATTGGAGTAATTTAGAATTTGATGGTAAATTTTAGATTTATTCTTGGAATTTGAGATAGTTTTGGATGTTATTGTGAAAATATGAGACTTGTGATTCCATTTGGGAAATTTATGCTTATTGTTGATATTTGAGATACTTTATGGGAATCATGTATATATCTTGGGACTTGTGAAGTCTGACACAATTGGTGTATTTGGTTATAAGTGAAAGAGTGGTGATTTGAGGCATGTAATGGCTTGTGGTACCAATTATGACATTTGGCATTGTCATTTTAATTCTATGAATATA
>JAOTQR010076620.1:0-12636 GCA_025774065.1 Solanum ossicruentum
TGGAATCAACTCGTTCTTCTGATTTGTGACAGTTGTTATCCCACCTTTTTTGGGGACATATTGCACAGGGCTAATCCATTTTCTATCTGGTATGGGGAAGATGATCCCTGCGTCCAGCCACTTTATAATCTCCTTTTTCACTACTTCCTTCATGATTGGGTTTAGCCTCCTCTGTTGTTGAGCCACCAGCTTCTGGCCCTCCTCTATGTATATTCTATGCATGTAAATGGCTTGGATGATGCTATGGATGTCAGATATCTATCACCCCATGGCTCTCTTTCACTTTTACAACACTGCAACAACCACATCTACCTGGGCTGCAGTCAAGGAAGCAAACAAGATTACAGGTAATCTATTATTTTCGCCAAGAAACTCATTCCTGAGATGTGATGGTAGCGGCTTTAGCTCCAACTTAGGAGCTTCTTCCACTAAGGCTTTGGGAGGTGATCCCAATGCCCTGTTCAAGGTTTCATTCATCTTTTTCGACATACTCACATTGTGAGCATTCAACACACTTTCAATATCTCTGGCCTCTGCATCATCCACTAGCCCTTGATTTAACAGTACCCTGGCTAGTGGGTCTTCAATCTCAACCTGGCTTACAACCACTGTGATAACTGCTAGTTCCTCATATATGGCTGGTAGTTTCATTGCCTTGTTAACATTAAACACTTCTACCTTATCACGGGCCCACCTGGTGAGCCTCCCTGTTGCAACATCAATCAATGCCTCTCCTGTAGCCAAGAATGGGAGCTTGAGTATGAACGGGACCTCAGGATCAGGCTCAAAATCTAAGATGACGAAGTCCACTGGGAATGTGAGAGATCCCACTTGGACCAAGACATCCTCCATCACTCCATCCAGCCTCGCCACTGACCAATCGACTAGCTATAATACAATGGTTGTGGACTTCAGCTTTCCATGCCCTAGATTTAAGAACGCTGATGTGGGCATGAGGTTTATGCTATCTCTAAGATCACATAAGCCCCTAGCATTCAGACGGCTCCCAATGGTTACTTGCACAGGGAATACTCGTGGATCTTTTAGTTTGGCTGGCAAGTGTGTTTTGTTGAGAATCTTGGAGTTGCAGGCCTCTATCAGTGCCACAATCTCATATTCCACCCATTTTGTATTGTTAGCAATGATTTCCTTAATATATTTAGTATATTTTCCCTGCAAAACATCAATCAAAGGTAAATAAATCTGTGCCTGTTTCAGCAGCCCGATGAATTTTTGAAAACAATCATCCTCCTTCTTCTTCTTGAGCTTTTGTGGGAATGGAGGAGGTTTTGGTAATGGTGTGGCCTTGTCCATAGTTGGGGTGGGATTGCCAGCCTCAATATCATGTGTAGCATTTTGCTCCTCGCCGTTCTTCTTCTTAGACATCAATTCTATTCGAGGCCTCCCACTCCGTGTACTGACTGCATTCACTTGTTTTGGGTTGGGATCAGTGTTACCTGACAATCCCTCTTGAGGCCTGGAACTTATTGAAGTGGCCAACTATCTCAACTGCTTTTCTAAGTTCAACATATCTTGTTTGTTCCTTTGGATTTCTTCTTCTTCCTCGTTCTAATTTGCCAAGATCTGTCTCAGCACCTCACTATCTGTCATAGTGCTCAGATTAGTGTGTCTTGCAGGCTATTGGACCGGCTGATTCTGATATGCATTTCCGCCCTGTGGTCTTTGCTGTGGTGGCCTATGATTCTGTTGATTGCCACCCTATGAGAAGTTTGGGTGGTTCCTTTAATTCGGGTTGTAAGTGTTCCCGAATCCTTGATAGCCTCCCCTGTTAGCATTTCCCACAAAGTTTACTGCCTTAGGATTGGATCCGTATGATTCAGCCATATGATATCCTCCTCCATATACATCACACCAACCCAACGACTGCTATTGTACTATATTCACAAGGGCTTGCTGCTGACCTGCTGATCTGGAGTCTGCTATTTTAGACGAAACGCCAGGTTATTGAAGTTCGTGGTCATCATTTTCTGCATAGCTGACATTTGGGCCTGCAGGCTGGTTATAACATCAATCTCTAAGACCCCAGCCTGTTTCTGCATTATTGGTTTGCTGGATCCTCCATTCCATTCTGGGTTGCCCTGAGAAATTCTATTTAGAAGAGCATATAATTCATCATAGTTCTTCTCCAACGTTGACCCCCTGCAACTGAATCAAGAAGAATTTTAGTATTGGGTTCCAACCCTTCAATGAAGGTTGAACCAATACCATGTTAGCTTGGCAATAGTGTGGGCAATTTATCAATAGAGTTTGAACTTGTCCCTCTCTTGATATAGATTCTCCCTAATTCTTTGCTTGAAGCTCAAGATCTCACTTCTTTACTTAGCTGTCTTACCTGATGAGAAGAATCTGGTGAGAAACTTTCGGTCCAAATCATCCCATGATGCTATGGAGTTTGGTGGCTCAATTTATAACCACCTCCAGGCCTCCCCCAATAGTGAAAAGGTAAATAATGTCATCCTCACATAGTCACGATTTACCCTCATGGAAATGAAAGTATCAGCGATCTCAAGAAAATTCTGAACATGGACTTACAGATCTTCATGAGGAAGCCCGGTGAACTGCCTAGTAGAATGTAGCAACTAGACCATGTTCTGTTTGAGCTCCCACCAGCCACCAGGCTCAGGTTTGACAAAACAACTCGTGACATTTACATCCCTTACTGGCCTCGGTGCTGGTGCTGCATCAGTAGTCGATGCTACTGGTGTGGGTGGGTTGTTATTTGCCATGTTTTTTGCAACAGGATCAATCTCTACCTTATTGTTCTCTTGATCTTCCAGCTTAACCAATTCAATTGGTGGTGTTTCAAACAAAACCCCTGCTCTCCTCTTTGATTGACGAAAACAAGAGTCTTGATCTTCCAGTTTAGAGCTCACTTTCCTGTACAAAAACACCGCTAAGATCAAATGTAGAGATCACCACAAAACAAGATAACTTTGATAATGAACAAATTCATTTCAAAATCCCCAGCAATGGTGCCAAAAACTTGTTGCTTCCGTAGCACACGCAAATGTATGTGGTAACATAAGTAATACGGTGGCCCTAATTAAGGAGCTAGGTTGTTGAACCCAAGGGATTTGAATGTAATTCGTACTTTCTCTCGGTTATCACATTTATGGTGCTTTTTGTAAAAAAAGTTTTTGTTTTATGGACAATAAATTGTAAAAGAAATAACTTCTAACAAACTAATATGACTTTCACACAAGATATCAATTAAAGATGCAATTCCAGGGTTGTAACCTCACGACTCTGTCTAGTCTTAAGACTATCTATCTATGTCTGGTTTCCCGATTATTGATTCACGGGGTTTTAAGTTACTTGAACAGGGTTATGTGCTTCTACCGGCCTATCGTTATTGACTGCCTAACTACATCATTGAGTGAGGATAGACAGGCCAATAAAAATGCATTAAAAAGCTATCTTCCCATATGTGAACTAAGCAAGGTGTAAGGGTAGTTGTGACAGGTCTCCCTTACATGAATCAACCCAGTATAGTATTGAACAAGCTCCCCATGCTATTGTGTTCTCTCCACTCCAACATCTCTCGAATCCAGAGTGAACAACAGATTTACTCCCTAGTTGGCTAGACTTTGAAGTATAGATATAAATAATATAAGAATAATGGAAAGAGACCATTCATAGATGTCAAAAGTTAAGAACTACACATAGTCTATGGCCACAACCCCATAATATGGAGGCTTAGCCACTCATGGACATGGAATACATCATGAATGAAGTGGAAAACATCGAGAACCAAAATCAAAACAGTAAACTAGCGAAAGTATGGTGGAAAAGTGTTTTCCGTCGCCTCGTACTGCAGATCTTGCATAAAAATAATAATAATTAAAACCTAACATCTAAGATAGTAATAATAAAGATCCCATTTTTTGATTTTTTCGCGTTGGGTCACCAGGTCCATGATGTGGACCCCTTTTTTCCTGTGTTCTCGCTTAATTTTCTACAATTCTACACACTTTTAAACAGGTCCGTGACGTGAACCTTGCACCTCCTTGGGTTTGGTGCCTTTTTGCATTTTACATCTTCCACAACCTTGTACCCAAGTTTGCCACGTGGATTTTTGGTCTTTTGCTTGCTTCTACTTGTCTTCATCCTTCAAGTTCCGGGATGTGCTCTTCCATCGAGTCTGACTTTAATCTTGAACTTCCCCATCAAAGAAAAATCCTGCAGACACACAACCAAAAGGCGCCCTTGGCCTTACATCAGCAATATAAGAGAAAACGACACACACACACCTAGACTCTATGAATTTGTCCTACGAATATACTCTATTTATGGGCTTTATTGGCTACTTAGGCATATAAATACGCCTAAGATCAATTAGTCAACCAAAAGGACATAACCACAAACTCACAGTGACCATACATAGTTTGGAAAGCCGTCTTGGCAATATCACACTCCCTCACTTTCACTTGGTGAATCCCAGATTAAAGCTCAATCTTAGAAAAGTGACTAGACCCATAAAGTTGATCAAAAAGGTCATAAGTCCTTGGTAAAGGGTACTTGTTCTTTATGGTAACCCTATTAAATTGCTGGTAATCAATGCACATTCTAAGAGAACTATCCTTTTTCTTCACAAACAACACCGATGCACCCCAAGGTGACTTACTAAGCCTTATGAAACCCTTTTCCGACAAATCCCTCAGTTGTTTCTTTAACTCCTTCAATTCTACCGGTAGTAAGGGGGAATAGAAATGGGTTGAGTATCGGGAAGGAAGTCTATACCAAAGTCTATTTCCCTTTTGGGAGGAACACCGGGAAGTTCATCGGGAAAGAAATCAAGAAACTCATTAAGCACCAAAACCAACTCAATAGGAAGGACTTTAGACTCAACATCCCTAATCCTCACAAGATGATACAACTTTTAGAAATCACCTTTTGTGCTTTAAGGCAAGAAATGAATTTACCTTTGACCACCATATCACGACTTTCCCACTCAAGGACGGGCTCATTGTGGAATTGGAATTTAACCCTATGGGTTCTACAATCAATAGAAGTATAATATACATGCAACGAATCCATCCCAAGAATGACATCAAAATCTACCATATCTAATTCAACTAAATAATAAGGTAATACTTTATGCAATATGAACACAAGACAATTTCTATAGACTCTTTTAGCAACAATGGACTCACCAATAGGGGTTGACACTTCATAAGGTTCACACAACAATTTGGGACTAACATGAAGAGTGGCACCTGGATCTATCAATGCATACACATCAAAATAAAAAACCTTTAACATACCGATGATGACATCGGGCATCTCATCCACCCCTTGTCTTACTTGAAGAACATAAAATCTATTTTTCCGCGGAGCACCGCCTTATTGGCCTCCCTTTGCCCTTGGACCCATATTAGCACCTTAGCCTTGTGGACGACCATATCTATCTCTGTGTTGAGCATGAGGACAATCAGTAACTTTGTAAACCATTTCACCACATCCAAAGCAAGTATTAGAATTCCTCAACCATGGGCCACCATGGTTTCCCTACACTTTTGTCACTTAGGATTTGCCATCCCACCATTACCACCTTGGAATCTTAGATTATCATTAGAAAATCTCTTATTAGGAGTGTTGGAAGACCTTTGGCCTTAGCACTTATGGAATTGAGGAAATCGGCCACCCTTGGAACCTTGGAAACTACCTTCAAAATGAGCCCTCTTAAACTCAACACTTCTTTTTTTCTAAGATTTTCTCCCTCTAGTTGCTTGACATAAGTCATGAGCTGAGACAAGTCCATATCACCTACTAGCATGGCGTTACGACACTCTTCATTGACCAAGTCGGACACTCCCGACACAAATATATTCATCCTTGATCTAGGTTCGACAACCACTTGTGGAGCATACTTGGATAGCTTGTTGAACTTGAGGGCATACTCCTCACACTTATGGAACCTTGCTTAAGGTTCATAAACTCTATCATCTTAGCCTGCCTTAGTTCAATTGGAAAGAACCGGTTGAGGAATGCAACTTTGAACTCTTTCCAAGGGATAGCATTATCATTCCCCTTATCACTCTTCCATTGAGTAAACCAAATTTGAGCCACCCCTTTGAGTTGGCAGGCCACCAATTCTGCCTTTTCCTCTTGACCCCCATGATGGATAGCACCTTATACACCTCATCTATGAACTATTGGGGGTTCTCATCCATCTTGGATCCATGCAACTCCTGTGGGTTCATTCTTGTGAAATCCCTCACCCTAGAAGCCAGAGTGGGATCATGAGGGGCTTGGTCCCCTTGGTTAATTTGGTTGGCCATAGCATGAGCCAATATTGTAATAGCATCTCGTAACTCATCTTGGACTACCCCTCCACCTTGAGGAGCTTGAGTAGCGGGAGGGGCCGGTTGCTCCTTGGGTGTACGGACTCTCCTTAGTCTCCCTCTTAGAATCGACATGATCTAGAAGAGCAAAGAGCATTTGTTAGGGGAAAAGCCTTATAGTTACACCTAAATCACGATATCAACCATGAAGAAGTGAAACATTCCCTAAAACACCTCATATTCTCTCTTTCATAGTTGTGACGTGCTTCACAATGATAAATAAGACTCTAATTGAAGTGGTGTGTTGGATTTTCGAGGACCATTAACAACCTAGTGCTATGTACCAAGTTTGTCACAACCCAAGCCTAGGGCCTAAACATGACACGGTGAATGGGAACCCAAAGGGACCCCAAACAAGCCTCTTAGCATATCGATCACACATCCTTGGTCACAAAAGTAAAATAAACAATAACAAGAGGTATAATAAATGGGAAGCAGGACTAAGGGAAGTCTTTGATAATCATTAAAACATAAAAAAGTCAAGCTCAAGCATAAGTACATCATAATATCCAACAATACCTCTAACATGGAATGAAGTGAGGGCCAAGACACTCTTTAGGCTCACTCGCATATTAAGAAGTGTTCAACATAAAGAAGTCTCAAAATAGCAAGAGTAATGTAGATAACAACCTTGGACTTAAGGACTCACCAATACTTATCTCTGAAGTATCTACTAGCCACGTGGAGGATAATCAAATGGTACTCCAGTCCCTTCATGGTAATATCTTGTAGGCATAGAGTATACATTAGTACATTTGAATTTACTAAGTATGTGGGATGCCATGCAACAAGACATAAGCCAATATAGTCAAAATGCATAATTATAGAAAATAGACATATAATTTCAAGATGGCATGTATGATCAATGCTCTTAATAAAATATACTTGTAAATCATTCATCTTGCACAAATATATAACATACATATATGGGAAGAGACCTTAATCGACATGAGTAAGACCAAGGAAGCTACAACTTGGAATCCCTATGATTATCCCTCATTGGTAAAGAGATGGTATACTTGCCAAGTTAAACCATACTTTACCTTACGAGAACATGGCCCATTTCAAGTGAAGTAACCCTCCTTACGGGAACATGACCCATTTCGAAAAGGATCTCATGATAAAATGCACTAGATGGATCCACTAGAATAGCAAGGGTAATAATCATAATACTATGTTGGCATAAAGTTTGAGGAAAAGAGTATGGACCCTTGAAAATAGTCCACGCCGACATCCATTCCATCGGTGCTAAGTCTAATACCACAGAATACTTGTAGTAATCATACTTTAATCATAACACAAGTAGCTTGTAAGAACATGACTTGAGTATCTCATAAACATCCTTGACCTCTAGTAGTGAGCCTAACTTGAACATAAGGATAGATTATAATCATACATGAACCTTTGCTTTAACATGAATGGCTCACAAGAGGTAAAAATCTTGAAATAGGGCTTAACTTGGTACTTGTAATGTCATAGATACTTTTCATGAATTCAATACATGCTTGAAAGCCCTTGATCATCATATAGTCACTTGGTTCATAAATCATGAAATAGATCATCAATAACTTGAGAATTCTTGACTTGTCATTTATCAAACACTAGGTGGGTTCATGATACTAGTTCAAAATCATGCAATTCGAGAGTGAAATAAGATGAGAAAACTAAATGCAAATCAACCCCTTAACGTGTAGTAAAACCTTTACATAGGGTACCTTGAAATCCATTACAAAAGTTCATGATAAAGCGTAGCTTCATATCTCAAAACATGCATAGTTCCAATAGATATAATCAAATCATGGTATAAGCTTAAAATAGATAGTCATGCATAATCAATCAATATTTCATAAAAACCCAACATGATTCATGCTCATAATTCATAATAAGAGATACCCATAAGTGATACAACTTGAAATCATGTAATTTTTATAAAAAGAAAAATCGGGCTCCATGGGTGAAAGGACTCAATGGATGAAATTCACATACCTCAAACTTAGATTTTCTTGAGATGAGATTAAAGGAAACTTAGAGCTTGAAGTGAATCCTTGAGTTCAAAAGTTAAGCTTGAAATTCTTGAATTTGAAATGAGATATTTGGTTAAGTCTTTGAGAGGATTTTGGGTGATATAGAGTTGAAAAATGTCTAAATATAGGTGATTTCACATTTTAGTGGGCATGGGGCAATGAACTCAATGCCCTTGGGTGCATAAGAAAAACTAATTTTTTTTGTACTGGTCCTCGTCTAGTCAACGATGCAGACCCAATGCGAAGGAAGAAATAACACTGATCCGCGGCCCTGGCGCATCGCGTCCAGGGCATGGATACTCTCTGGAATTCAGAAATTAGTGAAAATTATTTTTCGCTATAGGTCCTCTAAATTCCAGGTTAAACTCATCTCCCTCTCAATTTTGCCCCTAATCGAGAATATGAAGTCAAATTTTTGATATCATGCACAGATTTTGAGATATATAAAAATTATGATTATAGGATTTTCGAAGCAAATTTTGGGGCATTTCACCTGCCCACTCATCTGAGGATGATAAGGCGTCGCCACTCTATGTTTCACTCCATACTTGTACAGAAGAGCGTCATAAAGTCTATTACAGAAGTGAGAACCTCCATCACTAATGATTGCCTGAGGATTGCCAAATCTTGAGAAGATGTTCTTTTTTTGAAATGCTGTGACAACTTTTACCCTCATTGTTAGGTAGAGCTACGACCCCCCACCCATTTTGATACATAATCCACAACAACTAAGATGTACTTGTTTCCATGTGAGTTAAAAAATGGTCCCATGAACTCTATCCCCCATATACCAAATAACTCAATCACCATAATAGGGTTCAGAGGGAGCTCATGTTTGTGGGAAACCCCACCTTCTCTTTGGCACTTGTCACAAGCTTTGGCTTAGCCGTGGGCATCTTGGTGGATGGTGGGCCAGTTATACCCACATTGTAAGATCTTGTGGGCTGTTCGAATCCCACTATGATATTCATCCACCAATGACGAGTGGCATGCCTCAAGCATGCTCATCATCTCAACCTCAGGAACACAAAATAATCCCATCAGCACATAATCGGAACAAGTATGGGTCATCCTAGAAGAACTTCTTCACATCAGACATAAACTTCTAACACTGATGTGTGTTTAGGTCGAGTGGCATGATATCACTCACTAAGTAGTTTGCATAATCGACAAACCAAGGTATTAGATTATGAGATGCCGCCAACACTCTCTCGTAAGGAAAAGAATCATTGATCTCCAAAACATTATCAAATTTCAACATTGTTCCATCTCCCAATCTGGAGAGCTGATCTGTGACCTGATTATTTGTTCCTTTTCTATCAATGACATCAAAGTTGAAATCTTGCAAGACAAGCACCCATCTTATCAACCTTAGCTTTACATCCTTCTTAGCCATCAAATTTTTGAGTGTAGAGTGGTCTGTATGCACTACTACTTTGGCCCCAACAGATATGACTTGAACTTTTCGAATGCAAAGACTAAGTCAAGTAACTCCTGTTCTATGATGGTATAATTCTTCTGAGCTATATTTACGGCTTTGTTGGTATAGTATATGGGATGTAATATCTTCTCCTTGCGCTGTCCCAATACTATACCTAGAGCAACCCCACTTGCATTACACATGATTTCAAAGGGCTTGGGCCAGTCTGGAGCCACAATGAGTGGCTCTGCGATCAACCTTTTCTTTAAATCTTCATAGGCTTTTGCACAAATGTGTGAAATTTTAGAGAAGTCTTTTATGAACCTCCGATAGAATCCTGAATGCCCCAAGAAACTCCTCACACCCTTTAGTGAGATGAGTGGTGGGTGCTTCTCAATCACTTCCACTTTAGCTCTGTCGACCTCAATGCCTTTGCTAGATATCCTGTTCCCTAACGCAATATCCTCTTTCACCATGAAGTGACACTTTTCCCAATTTAGTACCAGATGACTTTCTTCGCATCTTTACAACACATTATGTAGTGCTTCAAACACTCCTCAAATGAGTTCCCAACCACACTAAAGTCATCCATGAAGATTTCATTAGTGATCTCCACCATGTATGAGAAAATGGATATCATGCATCTCTGAAATGTTTCTGGGGCATTGCATAACACAAATTATATCCTCTTGAATGCGAAGGTTCCATAGGGGCATGTAAATGTGGTCTTTTCCTGATCCTCTGGAGCAATGGTGATCTGATTATAGCTTGAATACCCGTTCAGAAAGTAGTACCACCCCTTTTCCTCTAGTCTATCTAGCATTTGATCCATGAATGACATAGGAAAGTGGTCCTGCTCTGTCGAGGCATTGAGCTTTCTGTAATTTATGCACACCCTCCATCGTGTGACTGGCCGCATTGGAATTCCAATTCATACCACTCGAACTCAAAATATCTATTTAAAAATTAAGTGGTTTTAACTATTTTACCATATATTCAATCAACTAGAGATATACTATAAAATTATATTATTTCACCAGTCTAGAAAATTAAATATTAAAGCCAGAAATTCAAGTAAGCGAGCTAAAAAGACTAACAACTTGTAGAGAACATGACTTTTGTTGGTGTCTTGTAATTTTTGAGAGAAATCATAATAATTGAATGATTTTTTTTATTTTGTAAAAGAATAAAAAGAAAATCTTAGGCTATTCGCAAAACTTAATAATATTACCACCAAGTATGAGAGACATAGATAATTTATGAGCTCCAATCCATTGTTGGCATTGGGTACCACTGTGATACCCCTTTTCTTTGGGGCACAGTGCACTGGGCTCACCCATTTACTATCGGCGATCGGGTAGATTACTCCTACATCCAGCCATTTAATGATGTCTTTGCGCACAACTTCTTGCATAGGAGGCTTTAGGAGCCCTTGATATTCAATGCTCGGCTTGTAGTCCTTGACCAATTAGATTTTGTGTGTACATACCCCAGGAGGGATACCAATAATGTCTGCAACTATTATGACTAGCAAGGTGTTGTTGGCTACCAAAAATGAATATTTCAGATGTGATGCAAAGGCTTTCAATTCTAACACCGGTGGGTCTTTTATGGAAGGTTTTGTGGGTGGTGAATCCCAATTCTGCGAATCTAGCTCTAGCTTACTTTGGCACCTTGGACCATAAGACCACCCCAGAGAATTTATTGTCTCATCATGGTCTGGGATACCATCACCGTTGAAATTCATCAACACTGCCTCCAAAGTGTCAACACCCAATCTTACCTTAAGTGGTACTTCTGGCTCAACATCATCAACAGTATCGATAACAAAAACCACTCTCACATCATTGTCTTTCCTGGATTGCTGACACACGTTGAACATGACCTCATCCTTCCCAAATTCGAATTTGAGTTGGCCCTTCTCTATATCCACCAAAGAGCGACCAGTGGCTAAAAATGACCTTCCCAAGATAATAGGAACTTCAAAATCTACTTCACAATCAAGGATCACAAAATCTGCAGGGAATATGAATTTCTCCTCTTTAACCAACACATCATAAAGTATCCCCATAGGCTTCTTCAATGTTCTATCCTCCATTAAAAACAACATGCTAGTCGGAGTAGGGGCTCCCAATCCAAGCTTTTTGTAGAACGTAAGGGGCATCAAATTGATACTGGTACCTAAATCATATAGTGCCCTTGAGAACTCCATGTCACGACCCAAGCCTAGGGCCTAGACGTGACCGGTGAATAGGGAACACGAAGGAACCCCAAACAAGCCGCATAGTATATCATTACACATCCTTGGTCGCGGAAGCAATATAAGACAACATAAGAAACATAAGCAAGGGGAAGTAGGACTAAAGGAGAGAGAGATTTATACTTAAATAGCTTGAATATCATAATTGAGTCAAAGCTCAAGCATAATACATATCATATCCAACAACACCTCTACTACATAGATAAGAGCGGGGGCCAAGACCAACAACCAGGCTCACCCTCATAGTTAATACATATATAAAAGGAATATAGTCTTAGAACATAGCATGAGATCATAAGAAATGTCCCTGGAATGGAGGACTCACTAACAAGCTTGAGTGAAACCATACTAGCCACGTGGGTGGAGATGCTCAAGCGGGGCTCCGGTTCCTACATGATGATATCATGTAAGCATAGAGTATGCATTAGTATGTTGTAAAGTACTAAGTATGTAGGATGCAATATAACAAGAGATAGGCATATAATTGTAATGAATAATTAGGAAATAAATGAGTATATAGCAATATGGCATGCATGCATGATGTTTGAAGTAAAACATACTTGAAAA
>JAOTQR010076622.1:0-12943 GCA_025774065.1 Solanum ossicruentum
TGAGATATATGAATTTGTATGGGCATCTTGCATATTTTATTTCCATGAACATGATTATTGTGCATTTACTATGTGTTGCTGGATGATCCAAGAAAAGAAATGCAAAGCCGAAGGGAAATAATTTCAGCTAGTGAAAAAGAAAAGAAATGAAAAGCCGAAGGGAAATGGTTCCGACTTGATATGAAATGAAAATTATCGAAGGAAAATGGTTCCGGCGGATACATGGTCCATGTGTGGCCCCGATGGGTTCTAACTGAGGCATGTTTATGATCAGCGAATGTGTATCATAGGACAGACATGCATCATTTTACGTGATATTGCATTGCATTACATTACACCTCATCATCATTTATAAACGTGTGAGAGCTTTTTGTGAAACTTGTGTTAGGTGGCTCTTGATCTCTGGTGTTGTTGATATATAATAGTTGGTATAGCTATTGAGCTATATGCTATGTACATTGTGAACTGTCATGCTGGACTGATTTTTATGCAGGTTGTAGTTGTGGGGGTTTGGTTGGAGTGTTAGGGGTACCGGTATTCTATATTAACTATTTTTAGTGTTTATTAGTTCACTTGATGAGTACCGTGTGTTTGGTACTCATCCCTCTTGCTACAACAATTTTGTATGTTGTGAGCCCGAATTGTCGTGATACTCTCTACTTTCCTTGTCCATGACTTCCTGTGGAGATTGTGAGAGACAGCTGTTTGCCATGCTAGCTGACTTCTTACTCCTATTTATGATTTTATTTTATTCTAAAGACAATGTTATTTGATACTTGTGTTTCCTTTCGAATCTATTGCAATACATTAGAAGCTTGTACACGTGACAACTAGGTTTTGGGGGATTTTCATTAAGTTGACTTATTATCCATAATTGAACTTTCATTTTTATTATAATTTCGCACTTTTAAGGTTATAGTTGGGTTGTAGGCTGACTTGTCTTGGTGGGATAAGACGAGTCCCATCACGCCTATTTTTGGGTCCTGACAAATATTATGAGGAGACACTTCAGGATATTAGATGAAAATTGAGAATGTACATACAAAAAGTAATTCAATAATAAGAAGTTAATTAAAAAACCCTTCTCATAGAGAAAGAGCAATAATCGAATCAATGAGAATCACTATATACACATAATGGTGCGATTTAGTATCGCCCTGAAATCGAATACATATAAAAAAAAAAAGGAGTAAAACATAACGCAACCAAAAAGCAAAAAAAAATATATATAATTATCATTGGAAAGATACTAATCTTCAATAAAATAATCATAACACAAGAATTACTACATAAATTCACAAACGGTATAGTAAATTAACATATCAATAGAAGAAACATATGCAATATTAAATAAACTACATATCTTGATCCAAAGTTTCATGACAAATTATAGTCCTAATCTAATATTTAAGAAAGTGAGTGTTTACTATAAGTAAAGTTGAGAATCAAATTGAAGTTTTCGTGAAAGCGTAAAATAAGAAGATGGAAGCTAAATTGTCAATTGTTGAATGATTGATGAATCAAAAGTTGAAATTGAAGTGTTTTTTTTTTATAGAAGTAGAGAAGTCATAAATCAAAAAGGAAAAAAATATATTTTATTATATTTAGGACAAAACCTTTCCTTGTATAATTAGGATTAATGGTGAAATTAGAAGAAATTTTATTGAAATGTGGTAAAATATTTTCAAAAAATTGATGCGTTCTACATTTTTTTTAAAAAATGAAAAAAATTACGTTCTCCCCTTAAAAAAAAACTCTTTTTAAAAATTATTATTTGGGAAAAAACTAATCTCCAATTTTCCCCTTAAATTTTTTTTTAAACTAAAGACCATGAAAACGTTTTCCTTTTTCCATAAAAATAAGAATGTTTTCTTTTTCCCATAAAATAAGGAAACAAATTTTTCTAACTAAAGGCGGTTTCACCGCTTTCATGTTTTCCATTAAAAAATGAAGATTTTTTTAATAATAGTTTCCATTAATACTTTTTTCCTTTTTCCTTTTAATTTTTTAAAGTAATTATTATTTGGAATTTTTTTATGCTATTTTAATTGAAAAAGGATTCTTTGTATAAGAATTTCACTATAATAAAAAAATCTTTTTCATTTAATTTTTATTATATTTAATATTATTAAATAGTTAAAAGATATGGTGAAAAAATGATTTTATCTAAAGAGAGTTAATGAAGGGTAAAAGTTCAAACAACATTATTAAGGACCTTCACACTTTTAATATAGTATTGATTAAAATCACCCATTCATCAAAAACGTAACAACAAAAATAATTAAAAACAAAAGAGAAAAAATCTCTCTAAATTGAAAACTCAAATCAGAATTGGGTTTGTATGGTGAAGAAAGATTAGTGCTGCTACTAATGGTCTCTTTTTATTTTTTCATAAGCAACTTTTAAAAAAAGTAATAAAGTACAATTTTCCATCTCTCTTTTTAAATTGTAGTTTTGAAGTTCTTATTATTTCTTAATCTTTCTTCTTTCAAGTTCAATTTTTTTAAAAAAAATTCAAGCTTTCGGACGGCAAATTTAATATTAGGATATAAGTGGAGTTTGAGTGCTTGTAATGATCCGGTGTAATACTCCAAAATTTGTGAGAATAGAATGGAATCTTCAAACTCAAGCTAAGTTCTCTTGCAAGCTTTCAATTCAAACTCATTCTCTCATTCTACACTCACTCAAAAAAAATAAAATAAAATAAAAAAGAAACCTCCTCTCAAGAACCCTTGTGGGAATTCAAGCTTGAGCTTCAAGACTAATTCAAATCTTCTTCAAATTTCCATTGAGAATTCTTTATTTGGGTTTAGGTATGTGGGTTTGATCCTTGATTTCTTCCAATCAAGGAGACCCAAATCTTTTCAATCAAATTTCATGAATTTAAGCTTTTTCTGAGTATGGGTTTTCATTATTTGGATTATTAAATTTAAATTGATGTATTTGCTCTACATATTTGATGATTTTAAGTTAAAGCCCAATTATGATAATTTACATTGTGTTTATAAAATTATAAATATACATGTTTCTTTTAAAACTTTATGCATGGATGATTATATTATGATTTTAAACGTGAATTTAATTAATATTATATTATAGATTTTAGATTGAATCTTAATTACTAACTTTCCCCACATCATTCATGACATTTGCATTCATGACATTGAATTTTCATAGAAATTATGAAGTGAGTTAAGCCCAATTATGTTCTATGATATGATTTTGATAAGATATAGGTTATGACAAGAATGTGATCACATACATGTCTATGTTTAAGGATTTTTGAGCATCATGTGTGCTTGTACCATATTATTATAAGTATGAGCTATTCCTAAGCATGAATTTATGAATAAAAGTTATGTTTTGGCTTTTAAGCCTAAATGTGCATGACATGAATTGAATAACTTACTCTTAAAATCATGTATATATATAAGTATTCTTGTGGGATGTTTGACTTAACACCGATAGATTGAGGGTCCTCTCCCTTTCCTCAAACTATGTGCTAACATATGAATGATAGCCATCCACGAAATGACCGAATTATAAGGGATGGTTATTTATTTATGATATGATATGATATGCTTTATAAGAGAATCTTTCTAAAATGATCGGGTCGTAAGGTGGCCACTATATCCGAAATAACTGGGTTGTAAGGTGTGGTGTAGATTACCTTTGGCAAGTAATCTTCTCTAACCGATGGGAGGTCAACATCGGGTAAATTCAAGTAATAGCTAGCTCGCATAGGTTTGTAATATCAGTTATGGTCTCATCCCCACCTTATATGAACATTATATGTATTTCATGCATCATGACTTTCATTGCATATTGTTAAACTATGATCCTTTGATTATATACTTTTTCCTATATTATGTGCCCTTGTCAGCTAATATTGAATGTAGATTTGTTAAGTCTCATGCATTGCACCCCGCATACTTAGTACATTTAAACGTACTAACACATACTTTTGCTTACATGATTTCACCATATAGGGACTGAGGAACCCATTCATCCACCATACGACATCTAGCTTGGGTTTCAAGGTATACTTGTTGTGGTGAGTCCTATCTTCCAACGACAAGCCACCGCCTCTTCTACCTATGTTGCTCTTTTCTACTTTATTACTTTGAGTGTGAGCTAGGGGCATGTTTTGGCCCTCGATCTATCTTATGTAGAGATATTGTTGGACATCTTGTGTACTCTTTCATTTTATGCTAAGTATTGTACAGGATTCTTGTTCTTGGCTATTTATGGATTATGTTGATATAAGATGACCTTATGTTATGTTGTGTAAAGATCCTAAGTGTCGAATTGCCCCCATAGCGTGAGTTCTACTTTCCCGCCCCTTAGAATTATGTGTTTACTTTTGAATTCACTTCCGAACCGATGATGTGGATTTTGGTACTTTGAGGCTTGTTTGATGACCTTCGGGTTTCCCATTCGCCATTTCATATGTAGACCCTAGGTCCAGGTCATGACAGTGCTCTCTTCTATTGATGTGATAAATATCATTTTTGCTGAACTTGTAAGCTCAAATAGAACTGTAATAGATTTGCTTTTGGTTTAGGGTTCTTGAGTATGATTTAAAACCTTGAAAGGTGGAAGAATAGGGTGAAAAAACTTTTGAAAGAGAAAAGAAATGTTTATTACTACGTGAAAATAAGTTTTAACATGTCATTTTCAATGTGAAATTTTTAAATGACGTGAAAATTGGCATGTGCTCATTTGTAAGTCATGCACCATTTACAGGTCAAAAAAGTGTTTAAAATGTTGTGTTTCAATAGGTACAAGGGTTCTCTTGGCAAAGTCCTAAGTAGGAGGGTCTAGGTGACAAACGAAACAAAGTATAAAGGCCTCTTAGGTCATTCTACCTATAAAATATACAAGGTATACTAAATTGGATGTTTTGAAAAGTAGATCAATAGAAAATGTAGAAATTTTGTTAATTGAAAATGTAAGAATATTTCTCTATTTCTAACTAACAAAAGGTAGTATAAACAAGGAACTTATTATGCCTTATTAGAAAAGTTATGATCCTTTTAGAAAGTCACAATTTTTCGAAAAGATCATCACTCATCTAATAATTTACAACCTTTTGGAAAAATCATAAACCTTTAATGTTAAAAAATATCTATTTTTAATATGATATGATATAAATAAATATAATACAAAATATAGAATATATCTTAAATTGTGTGTTTTAGAAAGAAGAACAATAGAATTTTAGAAATTCAGTATTTAAAAATGTGAGAAAATTCTACAATTTATAGCCACAAAAAAAAAATAGTACAAACATGTGTTTATTGTGCCTTATATGAAAAGTCATAACCTTTTAGAAAAATTATAGCTTTTCGAAAAAATCACAACTCATTGAGAAAATCATAAACTCTTTGAAAAAGTTATATCTTTTTGAAAAATTCACAACCCTTGAATGTAAAAAAATTTATGCTTTTAATATAATATAAGTAATTACACAATAATATAAAATATAAAAAATATATTAAATTGAGTGTTTTATATTGTGGATATTATAATTATTTAACATTCAAATTATAAAGTTCATACTTTTAAAATATTATTGATGATTGATTTTGGTATTGATATTATTGACTAGTTTATGCGGTTTTTCCTCTCAATCGTCTACCCACACCATTTACATCTCTTCTCAAACAGTATTTTATTATACTTGTTAAATGATCGTCGGCCTAAAAGAGTAGACAGACTTGACTTACTGAATAACTGAACTCACTCCCTATGCAAATGTTAAAACATTGAGAACCTTTATGAGATTGGACATAATATGTGAGCAATAAAGAAATAATACGAGTCTTATCCAAAACTTTTAAATTATTTTGGATATGTGTATTTTCTAACACTACACGTATAAACCAATTTATGAGTTAATAAGTGGACTGAAGGTATTTGTTTCCACTAAAGATTGGACACATTTTCTCTTTAGTCCTTAAAAAAACGAATATCATCTTATTCTAATCGAAAATAATTTAATTATAAAATATCCTTCTTATCTTTATTGAAATGATTCTTAATTATAAAGATATTTAAGAACTATTTTAGATCGCAAAGTTTAAAAATATTTCTTTTTTCCTTAAACACTATGTCAAATAAAAAAATATTAATTATTTAGTTGTACTTTTTTTTAAGCAGAGGAAATGGTGGTTTCTAAGATCACTTCCGGTCTAAGACTCCATACAAACGGATCATTAAATAAAGGGAGGCAAATTAGATTTAATAGACTAACAGGTGGGTCAAAAGTGATGACATGAGTGGCTCGACGGGTCAATTGGAGATGGAGAAAAACCCATAAAAGCTTCATGAGAGCTTTGACACACCATGTCAAAGTTTGTGATCTCACCTAACAGCTATAGGTATTGGACGAAGTAATCTGGGACCTATCAAACGGTAACATCCCGTGAAATTACTAAAATGCCTCTAATTTTATTGTGCACACAACGTATCTTCCTAAGGTTTGATGGAAAATTCAAGATCGGATTTGTGATCAGTGAGAAAAATTGAGTCAGAAAATGGTCTCGACTTAGCTTTAACGCGAAAAATCGCAAATTATTTTTTTTCCAAAGTGAGCTTGAAATAGTGGTTTCCGCATCCCTTCCGCGACGCAGAGAGGACGCGGAACCACATTTTGTGTTTTTCCAAAAATTTGACAGAGATTGAAATTTCGCGAAAAAGTGTAATAATATACTAGTGGGCGTCGCGCACTAATGCAGGAGGAACCAGAAAAATTTTCTTTTAATTCACGTAGGGTAATTTTGTCCTTCCCGACATATTTTATATCCCCAGGTCAGTTTTTAAGATGTTTTTCATACGAAAGGGTTTAGACCCATTATTTTCAAAGTTTTTCTTACACTAAGTTTGAGAGAAGAAGAGGAGAGTCAAGCAAGAGTTTCAAAAATCTTCCAAGTTCTTCAAAGGATTTTCATTCCCAGGTATGTAAAAGCTATCCAAAAGCATGGGATTGATCTCCCATATGCCAATGTAGAGTTAAGATAGCAAATTCATGTCTAGGAGTTTTGATGTATGAATTCTTGAAGATTCTTGAGTAATCACTTTGAGTTCTTGAATGACTACTTTAAATTCTTGAATAATTGATTTAAATTCGGGTATACTAGCTTGAACTCGTATTTTAAATCTTTAAACAACAACTTTATATCATGAACTGATGATCATCATGTTTAAAGCTTTTCATATTTTGGCCTTATATATGATTGTGACTTGATCCTTAAAATTTTCTCTCTATAATGACTTGCATAAAGAACTTAGGGAATGTCTAGAGCCTTGAATGTCTGAGAATGATGTTTGACAGAGTCTGAGTCCTGAATCAAGTGTGTGGATGACTGGGATAGTTGAAATTATTGTTGATAGAGTTGGATGGGTATAATTGCCTTAGGTTGGATAGAAAATCTTGCCCGTAAAGGTTGGGTGATGAGGGTTTCTTGAAGGATTGATAGATTTATGAGCATGTTGATTCCTGGGAGGAGTATTAGCACTGAAATGGGTAAGAGTAAGTCCCACTCGAACCCATTAACTACTGGCCAGTGTAGGAGAGGATTGGACCGTGAAAATGGATATTTCCTTTGTCCCGAAAGGGGACTTGTCAGACTTTTGGATCCACTGATAGACTCGTCCTTTACCCCGGCAAGATACTAGACGGATATAGCAACGACATCACTTCATTGTATCACTATCGACTCATAGGTAGTAGTTGTCGGTTATAGATACTTTCGGATAGGTTTCATGTTGATAGAACTCCGACGTGATATGAATGTTTGATGCTTGATAGCTATTAAGGTGATAGAGTCTTGTCCTATATATCTGAGGTGGGGCTGGGTGATGGATGGGTGATGATTAAATTGTTTCATTTTCTTTATCCCATTTTCCATACAGTACATTCCATGTACTAAAGCCTCTCTGGCGCTTCATCATTTTATGATGCAGATACTATAGACCGAGGATTTCAGCAGTCCGATCGTTAAGGTTCAGAGCTCTTCATTCCTGACAGTGGTGAGTCCTCCCCAATATTCGGAGGATAGTTATTTTATTGTTGGATAGCTCTTTTTACTTGATAATTGGTAGCCATGGCCTATTATGATACCATTTCAGACTATATTATAGAAGCTTCATAGACATAGATATGGATGTTGATATCGAGGGTTCTTTTCCCTCTTTCTTTCTTCTTTATATTTGAGATTTTTGTTATCTATTCTGTTTTCTTATGATAAATTGATGTTAATAGTATGAGGCCACTGATAGGATAACATTTATTGTCATTATATCATTTCTATTCTGCTGATGAATTGACTGAACGATGGCAAAGAGATAAGTAGTTCGCTTGGGGGTTAGCAATAGTTTCCGAGTGTCAGCCACGCGTAGGGTGCCCTCCCGGGGCGTGACACAAACTCCTTCAGAATCTTTACACATTTGATAGGACAAATGTAAACTATCATGTTTTCATGAGTTTTAATTTTCTTTTATTACATGTATTGTACAATTTTTCTATCTGGGCTATTTGTATCTACATATTAAATTATATTCAATTGAGTACATAATGATAATTCAGATAGGAAAATAAAATAATCGAACATTGGTCTAATCACCTTCAAAATGTGTTGTAGTACATAGATTCAAAAAGTTTAGGTAAGAACAATATATACTGATAAATGAAAAAAATATATTGATAAATGGAATATGAAACTTGTCAAAAAATGATAATTCAAATATGATTTTGATAGATAACTCATTTATAACAACTCAAGATGTGCAACTTCTAATAACACTTTGTCTAATGAGATAGTGATCTTGTAATATTACGTATATAATTTCCCTTTGTCCTTTCCTTTCTTGAATAACAATTGCTCCCACTAGCATAGTAGTGATTAGTACAATTTTAAATGAAATTAAGGAGTCGTTCATTGTGAGGTATAAGTTATAATAATTCTGAAATAAAATATAGGATTATTTTATCCCATGTTTGGTTGGAGGTATAAGGTAATCCTTGGACTATTTATCCCACTATTTTGTCGTAGTGCTGGGATAAGTTATCACACCATATATATGAGATAACTTATCCCAGGCTAATTTATCCCGGGACTAATTATCCTGGGATAACATATTGCCAACCAAACGACCCCTGAAGTTCTACTATTACTAGGATGGCTTTCTCGTCTCGAAGAATGATATCACAAAATGGAATCCAATCATTTCATTAAGAATTTTTATGCTTTCTTTGTTGCTCTCATTAGCCTCTCCCCTCTTTTGTTCATCCCTAAGCTTTACCTAAAAGCACTCACACTTTCCTCCCTTGTCCCCTTTCTTTTCTAGATTACTACAAAATGCTAAAAATGACAAAATCTACCACATAGCTGAATTAAGTTCTTCATATATGTTAAGAACTTCTAAAAGTTTGATTTCTCTCCTTTTTGCTTTCTGGAAGAGTGCTCCTTTTTAATATGAAGTCTCGCCTCAGCTTGTGGAGCCATGTTACCTTTTTTGGTGTGATCTAAAATCAAATTACCCCCCATAAAAATTACCTTGTTTGCCTACTTGACACAAAATCTAAGAAAATAAAAATGATTTTTTAATTTTATGGTTCTATGTTAAAGTTATATCAAAATTCTCTATAATGTTGTGGCCTTAAATATAAACTTTTTTAAAAAATATAAATTATGCAAATCCCATAATTTATAGTGTTCATTTAATATATTCCTGACTCTTTCTAAAATTACTTAAAATCCCTTCTTTTTAGTAGTCAGTCACTACATGAGATGTAGACTGATACAAATCGCAATTTTAGGTAAAATTAACTCTGTTGCGCTAAAAAAGGAGTTGTTACTATATTTAAAAACTAATCCCCAAAATCACGTGTCAATGTTTCCAAGTTTCAGTTAATTAGCTGTGTTTGCGTAACATAATAGATATTTCAAATTTCAATTAAAAAAATTCTTGACAAGAAGATCCAGAGAAAAGTTCCAAGAAAATGATGTGCTTCTTTACAAATTCCAGCCACATGCATGTATCAATCTTGCTACGACATTCTTGTTGATGAGATAAAAAGGAAGTTGGTGAAGAATGTGCATCATTTGGCACAATTGGGGGGGGGGGGTAACGTTGAGTAGCTCCAATGAGTGTGGCATCCATGTAAAAAATGGGTCCGAATCATCAGTAATGGTGTTAAAGCAAAGAAAGACTTGGATTAAACATTTGCTAAGCTGAAGAAACTAGTTACCGAAAAGAAGATAGAGATCTTTTCACTAGGGGAGATGGTGTATTTTGCTACCAAAGCCAGTTATGTGTCCCAAATGTTGATGGTAAGAGGTGTGACTCTGAGAAGCCCATAGCTCTTCATATTCCATACCTCCTAGATCCACCAAAATATATATGATTTGAAGGAAGTGTATTAGTGGAATAGCATGAAGAAAGACATAACTAGGTTTGTGGCGGAGTTCCCTGATTACCAATAAGTGAAGGCTGAACATCAAAGGTTGGTTAACCTATCCCAATACATTAAAATTTTTACTTGAAAGTGCAAGATGTGATTATGGACTTTATGGTAGGTTTGCCTCATACCCGAAAACAATATGACTTCATATAGGTGATTGTGGATAGAATGACTAAGTTACCCATTTCCTATCGGTCAAGACTTCTTTCAGTACCAAGGATTATGCTAGAATATACGTCAATAAGTTGGTGAGGTTGCATGACATGCAATTATCCTTTCATATTGTATTATGGTACCCAATTCACTTCTCATTTTTGGAAGTCGTTTTAAAGAGGACATGGTACCAAGGTAAAGTTGATCACTCCTCAAGCCGATGGGCAGGTTGAGAGGATAATTTAGACCCTATGTGACACCCCATAAATCTACCCTCATTTTTACCTACGTTTCAAGGCTTATTCTTATTTGTGGAAAGTGTATTAGGGTCATAAAAGTCCTCTAGTACTTAGTTGAGTTCAAAACCTTCTTATAAATTGAGTTTTTAGTGTTGGATTGTGCAAGGGTCAACTTTAAATGATCACAACTCTCAGCACACAATGAATTAGGTGGCCCATGACCTACCAAATAAGGTTTGGAGTCAAAAGTTATGGCTATTTTACTAGAGACTGTCAAGTGTAGAGTTGTTCTATGAAACCCCTTTACGGGCCGTAAAATGAATTACGACCTATCTGCTAATTCGTGGAGAAAGTTTCTGAAACTTCAATTTTTGGCCTAGACTTTACAAACCCATCTATGAGTCATAGAACCTTCTATGGGTTGTAAGGGCTCGTAAAATGAACCAGAGACCCCCTAAATTAGGCCAAAACTTTATGAAAGGATCCCTAAGGGCCATGGAACTTCCTATGGGCCGTAAATGGGCCTGTAGATGACTTTTGACAACTTTTCAAAAAAGGTTATTTTGGCTTCTTCCTACCATTTCTAAGCCTAGGATTGACATTTTTACACTTAGATAAAGCCCTAAACATGTCACTTTATCACTTTTATGCTAAATCACTCTCTCAAAACAAAGAAGCAAGGTTTCAAGATAGAAAATGGCTAGGATTTGAAGATAAATTTGAGAATTTTTTCAAGATACTTCAAGGTTCAAAACTTCTAGATATGTAAGGCTAATCAAAACATGGATTCTGTTCTTCCATGTGCCCATTACTCGGATTGATGGTGATGTTAGTAAATTGAGTCTCCCATGAATGTTTTTTGAGGGTCTTTCACAAATTCTAATGCATATCTATATAATTTTGCATGAATTGCCATTTTTATGAATTAAAAACTTGAATTAGACTATTTTGCCATATTGCATGAACCCTAGCATGATTTCTCATTAATTCACATATTTTACTTATAAGAGCATGAATGAGCATAATTTGAGCCGACACAGTCTATGGAATCCCTAATTTCTTTAATTCTATATTTGTTCTCATAAATGTTTTAAGTTAGAAGGATGCATGATGGAGTCCTTATGAGTCAAGAATTGAACCTTAAAATGATGTAACCAAAAGGGTTGATAGTTGATATGATGAATGTCCAATGCGACTAGATGAATGAGTCAACTATGGGGTTAATGTCTTATGAGCATACTGAGTCTTGGGAGGAGTACTGAGTAGTAAATTGAGTAAGAGTAAGTCCAACTTGAACTCAATAACTACGTAGCCGACATAGGAGAGGATTGAACCGTAAAATTGGATATTTCCTATTGTCCCAAAATGAGAACTTGATGTTATTGATTTAAGATCCATTAATGGGATGTCCTATACCCTGACAGGGTATTGGGTGGATGTGGTAACAATGTCGCTTCGTTGTAACATCACCAACTTATAGGTGATGATTTTCGATTGGACAAACTCCCAATTAGGCCTTGATAGTACTCTGAGTGGATAATACATAGATGATGGATGAGTAGTCATTGTCTAAACTATATTTTTACTTTAGACTCTTGATATGATGATTGAGTTTCCTACTTCTTGAGTTGAGCTATTTGAGTTGATGTTATTCTTCCTTTACATGTTTCTTTTTGCCATTTAACATCCTCGTACATTCCACGTACTAACGTGGGCCAGCATCTTTTCATAATGCAGAGATAGGTACTAGTGGTCATCAGAAGGCGCCCCATTGAGGACCTATTTGCTTTCAGTTGATTGGTGAGCCTCTCCTACTCTCGGAGGACATTATGTTTCATTCTAGCTTGAGTTAGACTTATCTTGTTCTATTTTGAGGTAGTCATGGGTCTGTCATTGTGTTACGACCCAAGCCTAGGGCCTAGACGTGACATGGCGCAAGGAAAACTGTTAGACCCCGTAATTAGCTTAATGGAGGTCAATTGCTCATTCGGAAAAATTGTTGGGAATGAGGTATATTTTAAATTTAACTAACTTATGGTGCGTGAGTATGAAATCAAGTGAATTTGGCGGGTAAAAATTAAAG
>JAOTQR010076623.1:0-12942 GCA_025774065.1 Solanum ossicruentum
AGAGAGGGGGGGGGGGTGCTACCTCATCTACCATGTTGAGAGGTATATTCCTTGTCCACTATGATTGGGGGGGGTGCTATGCCCATCTAGCAAATGAGAGGTCTTGGATTCCAAGTACTAGTTTGCTTGGTCTATGATGATGATCTCTTCCTATACATGTAATATACTCTATACAAATATGTTTTACTTCAAGCATTGATCATGCATGTCATGTTGCTAATATACTATTCCTTGCTTATGATTATGCATTCTAACTATGTCGCCAATCTCTTGTTGCATTGCTTCCTATATATTTAGTATATCCAAACGTACTAATGTATACTCTATGCCTACATGATGCTACCATGTAGGAATCGAAGCTCCTTACGTTCCATCCTACACGTGGCTAGATTTGGCATCTTGAAGATAAGCTTTGGTGAGTCCTCAAATTCGGGGACACTAGCTATGCTACTCTTGCTTATGTTATTTCTTTAAATTGAACTTTGGTATAATGAGGGTGAGCCCGGAAAGTATCTTGGCCCCCGCCCAATCTATACTAGAGGTGTTGTTGGACAAGTGATGTAATCATGCTATGCTCTTGACTCTTAATTGTTTATGGTTATCTAAGACTTCCCTTAGTCCCTAAGAGGTGCATATTGAGCGTGATCAAAGAAAAATGGCACCGTTTCCGGGGAATACAATGAGACATTGATTTGGATTCAATGGAATACAAAGAAAAATGGCACCATTGTCGGTGCTAATTTCTTAGTTCTTTGTATTTTATTTTTTGTTTTTGTTCTTGTTGACTTAGAGATCTAACGGGTTACATAGGTATTGGCTCAAATGAATGCTAATACAGTGGTTAATGAAGCTATGAATTGGAATGAGGATGTTGAGAATAGGGATGACAATCCACCACCATTGGAGAATAGTCCACAACCTAGGGACGTGACGGGAGTTATAGTGTTGCCACCATTATCGACCGACACTAAATTCATGGTGTCAAGTGGATTGCTCTAAATGGTACATAATTATGGTTTATTTGTGGGTTTACCTTTCGAGGATCCTCTTAGCCATCTGCATAATGTAGCGTTTATGTGCAAAACCGTGATGAGGACGCAAAATCATTCCATAGATGTTGTTGGATACCGTGTGTTCACTCTATCTCATACTAGTAATGCAACAGTATGGCTATCAGAACTCCCACAACCTCAATCAGCAGTTGGGTAGATTTATAGAAGGCCTCTTTGGAAAGGTACTTCCCGAGATCAAAGAATCTCAAATTAAAAGATCAAATAAATAATTTTGAGCAATTGTTGGGTGATTCAATTAGTACAACGCGGGGGAGATTTACAAAGTGTTTGAGAAGCGTCCCAGATCACAAAAATGTTGACGATGCCTTGGCAGAGATTTTCTATTGTTCCCTTGATGAAAATAGTCAAGCTTGTGCCGATACTATAATGGGGGACATGTTCTTAGATCAACCATTCACAAAGATCACCGAGAGAATAGAGCCAATGGTCAAAACCAACCAAGCATGGGGGCAAAGAGAGAGAGCTTCTTCAAGGAGCTCATGTGCTGCAAATGTTAGTTTAGAGCAAGCTAAAACAATGAGTAGGTCATGCAACAACTTGCTCAACTTCACACGAGTATGTATTTGGTGGTTAAGAAAAACCAATAAAGGTAGTCCACCAAGCTCTGAGGGCAACGATGTGTGAAGAACATTATTATGATGAGTATGTTTGTTTTGTTGATGATCAAGTGGTGGGTTTCGGAACAATGCCCAAGGGTCCAATGTGGAATATGGGCATCAAGGTTTTGGAAACCAAGGTCAGAATAATCGAGAAGGTGCTTATAGGGATAACCATGGTGGTTATTTTGGAAGGAATAGGGTGCCAGAAGCTGAGTGGGATAGAAGAGATGGTTTTAGAATAGTCCGTATATGCCACCCCATAACTGTGATACCGAGACAAGCAATTCAAGGATTTTTTGAAGAGTTATTTGACCGATTGATGAAAAAGGCCGAAAAACAAGATAAGACTTTAAAGGGAATGAAGTCTAATATTTCAATTATAAATCAAAAGATAGAGTCTTATTAAGTGGCAATCAAGCAACTTGAGCACCAATTTGGCCAAGTCTCTACTCAATTGAATCAATGCCAAAAAGGCACATTGCCAAGTAATATGGTGCAAAATCCAAAGAATGAAGGGCATTGTATGGCAATCACAACTAAGGGAGGTAAGAGTACCATTGACCCTCCTATACCAGTTGAGGTAGAAAATATTGTTGAGAGAGAAGATTGTGTAAAGAATGGGATAGGTGAAGTTGTTGAAGAGCCGAAGAAGTATAAGACTATCCTAAGGCCTTCTCCTCCTTTACCTTAAAGGCTCAAGAAGAGGGAGGAGGAAAGCAAGCTCAAGCACTTCCTCTCAATGCTCAAGCAATTATCGATCAACATCCCTATGATTGAAGCACTAAAGAAGATGATGGGTTATGCAAGGTATATGAATGACTTGGTTATAAGGAAATGGACTATATGAGTCAAGAGATTTCTAAAGATCTCCAACATTATAGTGCTATCACTACCAAGTCATTGGCTCAAAAGCGTGAAGATCCAGGCGCTTTCAGTATACCATGCACTATAGGAGAGGTAGAATTTGCAAGGGCACTTTGTGATTTATATGCTAGTATCAATTTAATGCCTCTAGAAATCTTCAAGAAACCCAGTTTGGGAACTCCTACTCTTACTGAGATGCGATTGTTAATGGCAGAAAAAATAGTCAAGAAACTTTTGAGAGTACTGTATTATGTTTTGGTAAAAGTTGAAAATTTTATATTTCCTGCAGGTTTTGTTATTCTTGATTGTGAGGTTGATTTTGCAATTCCTATTATCTTGGGGAGGCCTTTCTTAGCTACTGGTCGCACTCTAGTTGACATGGAGAAAGGGTTGTTCATATTTAGATTTAGTAAAGAAGAGGTCGTGTTTAGTGTTTGCCAACAAGCAAGGAAGGACAATGATCTGAGGGTGGTTTCAGTTATAGAGACTATTGATGATGATGAGTCAAAGGTACCTCTTGAATTACATTGGGTGCTGACACTTTGGAGGCAATATTGATGAACTTCGACAGTGATAGTATCCCGATTATGAAGAGATAGTAAATGCTCTATGGTTGTCATTCAGCCCTAGACACCAAATGAAGTTGGAGCTAGATTTGCAGAATCGGGAAATGCCACCCACAAAGCCCTCTATAGAAGTGCCACTGGTGTTAGAATTGAAAGCACTTCCATCGCATTCGAAATATGCAATCTTGGGAGGGAACAACACTTTGCCAATCATCATAGCTGCGGACTTGAGTGATGAGCAAGCAGGTTCCCTTTTAACAGTGCTCAATTTCAAAAGGGCTATTGGATGGACTACTATGGATATTATTTGTATCCCTCTTGGGATATGTACTCAAAAAATTCAGCTAGTCAAGGACTACAAACCAATCATTGAACATTAAAGGCAGCTGAGCCCTCCTATGCAAGATGTGGTTCGCAAAGAAATCATCAAATGGTTAGATGCAAGAGTAATATACCCAATTGTAAACAGTGAATGGGTGAGCCCGGTACAGAGTGTTCCAAAAGGGGGGGGGTATCACAGTGGTACTAAATGCTAACAATGAGTTGACTCCTTGCCTCCATATAGAAGGATCACTTTCCTATGCCATTCATGGATTAAATGCTTGATAGACTTGCTATTAAAAGGGTGGTACTGTTTCCTTGATGGTTATTCTGGCTATAATTAGATCATCGTTAGGAGAAAATCACATTTACATGCCCCTATAGTACCTTCACATTTAAGAAGATGCCATTGGGGTTGTGTAATGCTCCAGCAGCATTTCAAAGATGCATGGTGTCCATGTTGTCAGATATGGTGGAGATAACTATTGAGGTCTTCATGGATGATTTCAGCGTGGTTGGAGACTCATTTGAGGATTGCTTGGCACACTTGCATGATGTGTTGCAAAGATGTGTAGAAAGCAATCTGGTGTTAAACTGGGAAAACTGCCATTTCATGGTTAAAGAAGGTATTATGTTGGGTCATAGAGTCATTGAGGTCGACAGGGCTAAAGTTGAGGTTATTGAGAAGCTTCCACTACCCATCTCAATCAAGGGTATGAGGAGTTTCTTGGGGCATGTAGGATTTGATCAAAGGTGTATAAAAGACTTCTCTAAAATTTCACACCCATTGTGCAAGTTATTGGAGAAAGATGCCAAGTCCGTATTTGATGATGCATGCATTCAAGCCTTTGAAGAGTTAAAAAGGAGATTGATCTCAGCACCTATTATTGTAGCTCCTGATTGATCCAAGCCATTTGAAATTATTTGTGATGTAGTGGTATTACTCTAGTTGTGGTATTGGGACAAAACAAGGAGAAGTTCTTACACGCATATATTACACCAGTAGAGCACTGAATATGGCTCAAAAGAATTACACTGTCACATAGCATGAGTTGCTTACATTTGTCTTCGCATTAAAAAAGTTTCATTAATATTTGTGGGGAGCCAAAGTGGTAGTGCATATAGACCATCAACGCTTAAGTATTTGATGGCTAAAGAGGATGCGAAGCCAAGGTTGATAAGATGGGTACTTCTCTTGTAAGAATTCAAATTTGATGTTATTGATAGGAAAGGAAATGAAAATCAAGTTGCAGATCATCTATCAAGATTAGAAGATGGGGCAATGTTGCAATTTGATGATAAGTTAGAGATAAATGATTTTTTTCCTGATGAAAGAGTGTTGCTGCATCTCATGATCTTATAGCTTGGTTTGCAGACTATGCAAACTATTTAGTAAGTGATATTGTGCCACCCAACTTTAACACACAACAACGTCAGAAGTTTATGCATGATGTGAGGAAGTTCTTTTTAGATGACCCATACTTATTCCGTGTATGTGCTGATGGGATTATTCATTCTTGTGTCTCTGAGGTGGAAATGATGTGCATACTTGAAGTATGTCACTTGTCACTAGTGGGTGGAATCATAGTGGGATTTGAACAACCCACAAGATTTTACAATATAGGTATTATTGGCCCACAATCCACCAAGATGCTCATGACTACACCAAAACTTGTGATAAGTGCCAAAGAGAAGGTAGGGTTATGGGCAAGCATGAGCTCCCTCTAAATCCTATTTTGGTAATTTAGTTATTTGATGTGTGGGGGATAGATTTCATGGGATTATTTATTAGTTCACATGGAAACAAGTACATCTTAGTTACTGTGGATTATGTATCCAAGTGGGTGGAGGTCGTAGATCTACCTAACAACGAGGGTAAAAGTGTCACAACATTTCTCAAAAGGAATATCTTCTCTAGATTTGGTACTCCTCGGGCTATCATCAGTGATGGAGATTCTACGTTTGTAATAGACTCTTTAAAACTCTCCTTGAAAAGTATGGAGTAAAACACAAGGTGGCAACGCCATATCATCCTCAAACAAGTTGGTAAGTGATAGTGTTGAATGGGACATTAAGCAGATTTTATCTAAAACTATGAATGTAAACCAAACTAATTGGTCTCAAAAGCTGGATAATGATATGCATACCGAATTGTCTTCAGGACACCTATTGGCATGTCCCCATACAAACTTGTTTTTGGGAAGGCATGTCATTTGCACATGGAACTTGAGCATAAAACAATGTGGGCATTGAAGAAGTTGATTCTAGATTGGAATGATGCAACTAACTCTAGATTAAACAAACTCAATGAGCTTGATGAGTTTCAATTAAAAGCATATGAGAGCTCAGCCTTGTATTAGCAACAAATGAAAATCCAACATGACCACCACATAGAAAACTGCAAATTTACACTAGGAAACTTAGTTCTGTTTTTCAATTCCATATTCAAATCGTTCCCTAGGAAGATCAAGTCCATATAGTTGGGACCCTTTCAGGTAGTACACGTCTTTTATCATGGAGCAATTGAATTGGAGAGACAAAAAGAAGGCACCTTCAAAGTAAATAGCAAGAAGGTCAAGCCATACCTTGGAAATGTAGAAGAGATCATGACGGTTGAAGTATCAGATCTTGGAGAAGTCTAAGTACTCAAGATGACTATGTTGTGCCGTGACTATAAATCAGGTGTTGCTTGGGAGGCAACCCAAGATGGACAGGCGCTTGGGCACGATGTATGTTTTCTAGCCCCTACTATTATATTTTTGCTTAATCAATGCATTAAGGACAATGCATAGCTTTTTCGATAGGGCGTGGGTAGTTATGGACTAGGGTGAAGTCTGAGTAGCCTTTAGTCCATAACCACCCCATATTTTGATCCCGAGGTTTTCTTGCATATGTTCTATTTCCTCGTGGATATTTAATTTTTATTGAACCAACATGTTTAGGATGTCTTAGATAATATTTGTAGTATATAGTAGTTGAACTTATGACATATACCTTGTTTTTGATATTTTATGAAATATTTTGAAAATTGGTATCCATCAAAATTTTTGAGTAGTTGTTATCTTGTAACCATGCATTTTTGAATGATTTGGCAATATTTGTTCTGATTAAGTGAGGGAAATTTGATACATGAAGATTGATCTGTGAGTTTTTGTTAGCTATGTATGCAATGCCATGTGTGTGTGAGCTGATTTTGTTATATTCTAGAAAATAATTCAGAACTTGCCCGGTTACTCTAAGTTGGACTTGAGATTATAAGGACTATGAAGGGATCTTAGGCCCTTGTTCTTTGAATTAGTCCACTTATTCCAAATATGACCAACCAAATGAGAAATTCAACCCCTGTTCCAAATATTTAAGCCTTACATGTACCATTTCTTTCTTAACACCTTATTAGCCTAACCTTGTCTAGTGAAATACCTTGAAATTGATCCTGGTCTATCCTTGAGCATTGTGAACCTTGATTTAGATAAATAGCCTAAGTAGAGGGTGACTACCAATAGTGGCCCTGGTTTGGGATTGGATATTGTGTACTTCAAAATAGGCTAAAAGCCTAAGTTGAGGGTGGCAGGTGTAGAGGTGAAATTACAAATATAGGGTGGTGAGTTGGGAATAGAAAGAAAAGAAGAAGATCATGTACTGGGTGAGAGAAAGAACAAAAAAGATGTCTTAGATTGAGTTGAACAAGCAAAATGATTCATGGAAATGAGGCAAAAGCTGAAAAATGAGAAGAAAAATACCCGAATAAGCTTGCCTATGAAGATGAAAGGAAGAATAAGGTGGAAATGATTGAATTGGTAAAGTGAAAGTGTTGAAAAGCATGGTTCAAGGTTGGCCTTTTGTCACAAACTGTCCAAAATGCCATACAAAAGCCCTATGAGCCTACAATATAAGCTTATAAAGTCCTAAAGTGATCCTAGCCCAATTAGTCAAAAGTCTGGGTCATGAGTATGCGTCTATGGTATTGGTCATCATGCATGAATGTCATTTATGAGTGTGAGTGTGCCCACAGTCCCATGGTTAAATTCTTAAATCATCATTGAGTGTGTAAAAGAGACTTCTTTTCTGTGAGGGCATTTGCATTGCATTGTCAACATTTTACTGGTTCAGTGATTGTAAATTGTTGATATTCCTTTGCTTGTCACAGTTGTGTTTTCAAATGAATTAATATGCTTTGGTTTGTTGAATAGCTACATGATCTTCTTTTGAAAAAACTGATATAGGTACTTGAGTTGGATTTGTGTATGGTATATGCCATTGGGTTGACTTGTATGTGTTGCTTTATTATCTAGATAAATTGAGTCATCACTTGAGGATAAGCAACAGTGCTATGTTGAGGGTATTGATGTGCTATCAAAATAAAAAATATTTGATGCCTAAAACTTAGAATTTAATGTGTTCTCAATGCGACTTTTATGGGTTTTATGTATTTGTTTTTATAGGAAAAGCAGGTTGTCACAATTTTCAGAAAAGTTGTAGGATTTGCTGATCTTTGAGGACATACGTGACCCTGTGCGAGTTGTATCTTAGTTTATGAGATGTAGAGGTGGTCTCGTGAAGGATTCTAGTGCTGGACCAAATCTAAAGTCCAGCCACAAGAGACCAAGTTACGAGTCATAGTCCCATTTACGGGTCATAAGGGGATGTATCGTAGTGATTTCCAGTGTTGATTAGACTTGGACCAAGTGATGCAAATATGGACTACGAGAAGTTAATACGAGTCATAGACCAGACCATGACTCGTGAAGTTTTTTCATATCAATGAAGTCCAAGGTGCAAGACTCTGACCATGAAAGCTCGATTACGACTCGTAACTTGAGTAACAAGTTGTAATTATGACTTGTATTCAGGCACTAATCAATTTTTCTTATTAATTTAGGACTTGTTTGTAAGTACTATAAATAGAAAATACTAGGTCATTTATTGAAGTTTTTGAAGATTTTCAAGAGGAGTTGATAGAGAGACATTGAGAGCACGAAATGAGAGTATCTTTTAGGGTTTATCTTTGGTGACTACATTTTGGAGAAGAGATTCACTTGTGGATTAAATTCAGCTTTCAATCTTGTGATTCTCAATATATATTGGGTTTTCTTGTTCTTCAATCTTCTTGGGTAAATGATTAACTATGTCTCCTCTATTCAATGTTTCATTATTTGCCCTAGATATGAGTAGCTAAACCCACAACTTGGGGTTGTGGGAACCATGAGAATCTAACATAGAAAACTCGGGTTATTTGCAACTCTTAAATGGGTATTTGCATATATTAATCATTTCTCTTTATTTTGAATGTTTTCTAGTGGTGACCAATATTAGAATTTTCCTAGTGTTACCTTCCCGATGCAGGTGGTAATGAATAGGAAAAGCGAATGATTAATAGCATTTGATGATGTGTTCTCATCTAATCAACTAAACTCCACCAAAGGAGATTGACTAGGACTATGGGCAATGGTTAGTTGAGCACACTATGGAGATGGGCCAAGTCCCATAGTGAAATTCGACCTTCACCTTTGACCAAAGGATTGGAAAAAGCTAAATTACCATCCTACATGCGATATTCTAGTTGAGAATTGTAAAATCTGGGGAAGCTGAGTTAGTGAATCATAGGGAACATAATACCCCAAGTTGCTCTATTTTATTGTTTGTCTTCAAAGTTTAGTTAGTGTAATGTAATTTTCTATAGATCATTGCAAACCCTCCCCCCTTTTAGAAAATTAAGTTAGTTGATGTTGGAATTGATTATTGGTGAACCAAGTTGCAAAAGTCCCATATTCCCTGTGGGATTTGATTCTAACCTTGGTTAGATTAATTACTTTGATGATCATTTTTACTTCAAAAAGAGGTGTATCTTGAGAGTGATCAGTGACATGACTGAAATGACCCCAAAAAGTGCCTAAAAATGTGCCTCAGAAGTGCCCAGAATTTTAAATTCCATGTATCTAAAAATTCATTTGCTTTTTCAAAAATCTGACTTCATATTCTTGTTCAGGGGGTCAAAATTAGGGGGAAAATGGTCTAATCTCAATTTTAAAGCAGCCGTAGTAAGTCAAAAATCCCATGGTGTAAATTCCAGTGAGGTTTTCGCGTCGCTATATGTTATTTTGGGAAAGATTTTTTTCGGTTCAGTCCAAGGCTTTTAAGTCTTGGGCCTAAGTGTTCCCAAACTTGTTTTTCATATATTCTTAGCCACATTTCACCCTCATATCACCCTAAACGTTTCTTAATACTCACTCAAATACTTAGCCATACTTTTCACTCCTAAATTCAAGTCTCAAAAACTCTTTCGGATCTAAGGATTTCTTCATGCTTGAAGTCTTCATTTTCAGTATTCATCAAGAGCTTCTCTTAAGCTAAGGTATGTGGATTAGCCATTGGTTCCTTTCACCCATGGTGCCCTAACCACTTTTTCACTCAATTTGCATGGTTTAAAGTTGATTTTACATATGGATTTACTAGTATGAACATGTCTATGAACTATGTTAAAGCTATGTAAAGTTGTTATTGTTTTGCTATATTTTGAGCTATAAATCTTGGATCTATTGTAAGATTTGATGAGGGCTTTTGATATATATTGCAAAGGGTGTTGCAAGGTGTTGAATGATGGTTTTACAATAGGTTTACTTGTATGATTTAACCTCTATATTGCATGTTTTTATACTAGTATTACACACCCGCCAAATGTTTGATGAAATGTCCGATTATGGATTCTTAAAGAATTGAAGGTTCAAAGCTTTAAATATGATATGAATGACTATATGATGATGAAATGAGCTTGAACATATGATTTATTCTATATAAAGTGTTGCATTAGACCATGACTAATCTGAGGGGACTAAGAGCCCGGATAACCTAGTTGAGGGCTTAGTATCTCAAACACCAGGGTGGTAGTTGAGATTACCACTAATCTAGATGAGGAGTTTGTACCTCACACACCAGGGTGATAGGTGAAATTATCACTAACCTAGATAAGGGTTTTGTACCTCACACACCAAGGTAATGGGTGATATCATCATCAACCTACCAAGGATTTATACTTTTGAAATCTAGCTTGGTCTCTTCTACACATATAATATCCTATATGAGCATGAGCTACTTAAGCATGTTTTACTTGAGCATTGATCATAAATGCCATGTTGTTATATGTTGTCTATTACCTATTGTTATGCATTTTGATTATGATGTCTATCTCTTGTTGTATTGCATCCTATATACTTAGTACATTAAAATGTACTAACGCATACTCTTGCCTACACGATATAACCATGTAGGAAATGAAACCCATGTTGATCATCCTCCTCCTCCACGTGGCTAGTTTGGTATTACTCAAGCTAGTTGGTGAGTCCTCCACTTCGTACCTTAGTCTATGTTTCTCTTATTATGTATTAATACACTCTTCTTTATGTTCTATTTTGACTATGAGGGTGAGCTCGATTGCTTTGTCTTGGTCCCCGCTCTTATCTATATAGTAGAGGTGTTTGTTGGACATGTTGTATATCTATGATATCAGCTTTGACTCTTTGTCTCTTGATTATGATGTTATGAAAGCTTTTGCATAAGTGATTTTGCCCCTATTCTTACTCTTTTATCTCTTTTATATGCTTCCGTGATCCATGATATGTAATGACAAGTTAAGAGGTTTGTTTGGGGTTCCTTTGGGTTCCCCATTTGCCGTGTCACATCTAGGCCCTGGGCTTGGGTCGTGATAGTGACACATTGTCTGACCTTATTGAGGTAGAATGATGAAATTTGATGTTATAATGGGTATGAATTGATTGAATTCTTTCTATGCCAACATGGATTGTCAAACTAAGAGAGTAAACTTTCACTTTCCAAATGACATAGTCTTTGAATTGGACGGCAATGTTGGGGAACCAAGGAGTAAGTTTATCTCTTAATTTAAGTCAAGGAAGATGATGTCAAAGGAATATATATGTCATCTAGTTAGGGTGAGGGATGTGGGGGCAGAATCACCAATTCTTCAATCTGTTCCAATAGTGAATGAATTTGTTGATGTGTTTCCTAAAGAGCTTCCAGGTTTACCTCCATAATAAGAAGTAGATTTTGGTGTATTGATTTAATTCTAGGCACTCAACCTATCTCTATCCCTCCATATACAGTGGCCCCGATAAAAATTACTTGAATTAAAGGAACAATTAAAGGATTTGTTTGAGAAGGGGTTTATAAGGCCTAGTATGTCCCCTTGGGGTGCACATTTGTAAGTGAAACAAATGGCACATTGAGAATGTTTGTTGACTACCTACAATTGAAAAAAGTGACAATTTTTAAGAACAAATATCCCCTTCCCAGAATTGATGATTCATTTTATCAATTACAGGGTGCTAAATACTTTTTCAAAAATTGATTCGACATCAAAAGCATAAATTTCAGTAAATGGAAAATTATGCAAATGGAATGGTTTTTTGCATTATAAAAACTTCAGTCAAATTTTCAAAATTATTGAAATTGGCTAAAACCTTTTTCTTTTTCCTTTCAATTTCAACATTAATGGTTTCTTTTCCTTCTTTCTTCTGTTTTCTTCATCTTTTTCTTATTCTACATAGTGTTCTTCTTTGTTGTTTTTCTTTTTAAAAAATTAAATTTGACATGCTGTAAATGTATGTGAATTGTTTTGAGATAATTATACATCAAACAAATTCAAACCATCGAGATGCTTTCTATCTAAAAGTTGAAATTGTTTAGAGATGATTTTAAGCAGATCGAAATTGTTTAGCAAGTGTATATTTAGAGGTCGTTTGGTAGAGTGCATTGGCAAAAAAAATGCATGCATTAACTCTTTGTATTGGTAATACCTTATTTGGTATATTTTTTCATGTTTATGTACTAGTGCAAGTATTAGCTATATACTCTATTGTATACTAAGGTGTGAATTAGTAATACCATGGACTTTTAGTTATTAGTAATGTAAAGAATTTTAATGCATGCACTAGCATGGTCAAAGACCAACTGCCCCCTCAAATCTTTTTTTCATCTTTTTCAAAATCATTGTAAAGGATATTTTTGTAAATAAATATTTTTATACATTACATGCTATTTTTAATATGCCAACCCAAACAATTCATAATAAGTAATCTATGTAAAATTAATGCAAACATTACTAATAAATAATCTATGTATAATTAACAAAAGCATTATTAACACAAATATTATAGTTATATTCTATTTGACATTATCTGGATACACTCCACCAAATAACCCCTTATGAGATTGTTTGGTAGAGGGTATTAGTAAGAACAATTCATGCATTAATTTTATGTATTAATTGTGCATTGTTTGATATACATTTTCATGCTATGCTTAGCTAATGCAAGTGTAAGATCCCAATTTTTTTAAGCTAAGCCTGAGCCATTTTTTGTAGGATATAGTATTTTAGTTAATGAATCTTAATTGAGTATAGATGTTAAAGTCATTATCTTAGTATGGGAAAAAAAATTGGAGTTGATATGAGGTCGTAGTTCTAATGTATGATTTTATAAAAGTTAGGTGAACCAATGACTTGTAAGT
>JAOTQR010076624.1:0-12941 GCA_025774065.1 Solanum ossicruentum
TTTATGGAGACTCAAGGGACTATCAAGTTCTATCAACTCATCATCATTCTCACCTCACAATCACAATCGTAATTAATAATCTTACTCAAGGCTCTAGACTCAATCCCAATCTTCTTTCATGCATGTTTTTAAAAATTAACACATAGAATTTATGTAATGTCTCATGAAAATATTCAATTCAAGAAAACAAGTTTATGATGATCATCAACATATTAAAGTATATGTAACCAGAATAATTTTTCAAGAAAATAATCAAGATTCATGCAAGTGGACTCAATGACCTACAAATCTCTTCTAAGACCATCTATGGGACACATAGGAGAACAATCTCATGCTTTTAGTTTATCCTTACATACTTGAAACAAATCTAGACGATCCATTTGGCACGAATTCGTCTTGAAATCTTCAACTCCTCGCTCTTCTCTCTTCTCTTTTAGCCCTAGGTCTTTTTTAGAGGCCTAGAATTGCTTAAGAATGGGTTTTAAACCCTTTTTATGCTTAAAATGACATATTTTGGTCATATATTAAGTCTAGGAGGGGTGTAAAATGTTATAGGATGCCCCTCAGGAAATTTAAAAAAAAATAGTTTCAGGGGCAAGGGGTTCGCGTGTGGACTGCATTTCTTTGGGTACTTTTCATCAAAAATCCTCCAAAAGCCCATAGAAAATGGCTAGAACAAAAACCAAGTGTTGGTCCGCGATGGGGTCTGCATCCCCGACCTATTGCGCATGCTGACTGGTATGTAATTTATTATGAAAAATTATTTTTCGACCCGGTTACTCTAAAATGGTTCGAGGCCATTTTCCTACTCAATCCTCACGTTGATTGCATATCCAGTCTCAGATTCACAAATAAAGCATTGGAAGATGTGTTACGTGTACGTCTCCATTCTTGGGATATTTTGGTAATTTTACTAGGCGTTACATTATGTCCCCCTTGGAATCATTCATCCTCGAATGATGAGTAAAAATGGGTATCAAGGCATGAATAAACTCTAAACTCATCTCGACATTCACACCTATCCATCAATCTTTTAACTTCTTATCACCATCAACAGTCTCTATTCAGACTCAAGAATACACAATCTTCAAGAAAAGATGATCAACTTAGTTAAGGGTAAGAAAATTTAGACAATCTTCAACATTCTCATCATTACGCACGAATAGTGATCAAGACTCTTCTCATTAATCACTCAACAAATCAAACTATCGACCCATTCGGGCGATCACAAATCACTCATATAGACAAATCGGTTCAGATCAAGAGTAAAGATATTCTCTTAGACACTTTTAGCATCAAGCATGAATGGAACATTGGAACTCAATCAATTCAATCATTTAAACACTTCAACAATCAGTCCTTCAAACTCAGGAAGGAAACCATCAACTCTAATCTAGAATTGGAGCATCGATACATAAGACTCTAGGTACAACTATGAAGCTTAGCACCTTATCTCAATTGTGCTCCTGTTCATGACACTCTACTCTATCAACTTAAACTTATAACTCATATTCAAATCTCTGCCTATCCACATATTCTTATTCCATTCAAGCGTACTTATGAGTCTCAAGGTGCTACCCTTCATACGATCATATTCATATAAAGCTAATCCTCAATACTTAGCTCTATACATCCACATGGGCTTTCATTAAAATATCACTAGTCCTCTTAGCTACTTCACTATCATGATGTCTTCGATATTCTATCATCAATACTCGCATAACAATGACCATGCATTTAAGCCTATCACTCTAACCACTTCAACTCTGTCTTAGAATTTTCACGCCTACTTAGCACTTCTACCTCCACCATTCAATGAACTCCCAGTCAAATACACACCAACATATTCTTACCTATCTGTTGCATGTAATAAATACTTATCTCTGTCCTCCCTATCTCTACCTCTACTTTACACAAGTACAACACCTATGTCACAATAAGGATGTATTCACTCCTCCCCGTCAACCCTCATTCTCCGTCTTCTCCTATCAACATCACTATTTGGACCAAGGGGAACTTGTCATCTCTACACCCTACCATAAACAATGGCATAACAAGCCAAATGTTAGTGCATGCATAAGATAGCATCAGAATGAAGAACTTTCACTCTCTCCCATCAACCATCACTCCTCTACTGTCATTGACATTTCTATTAAGAAGGGGAAGACAGGACCACTCAAAGAACTTAAAACGAATGATCATTAACACGACTCGATTAAGAAATATTATTTGAGAACATTCAATATGAAGTACAATCTCCCTCATCTACCAAGACTCATTCTAAGTTCACAAAGCCACACGTAGTATAAAACTCAAGTCGCATCTTATTCGACATAGGTGTAGAAACACTTATATCAATTGGGTCAGATCAAAATTAATAAATGAACTCATTGTCTTTCATCTCACAATTCAATATGAATTATAATCAGCAAGTGGAAGAGGGGACTAGGCCATGGGCATGATAGTCGTATACTATATGGGAATAAAGTATTATTGTCACTGAAGTATAAGGAATATAAGAGATGGCAAAAGCAATGCCTTATACAAATTAACCAATCACTATCGAACACTCAAGATCTACTTCTATCTATCACATCACCATCTCCCCCTTATCTCAAGGGTCATCTCTCTAGTTTTACGAATCAATTCCCTTTTTTGAGCTATAAGCATATACCACCATACGATCGAGGAATCACTATTCACAAGAATAGGCATCTTAAACTCTTCTATCATTCTATAGTTGCATAAATAAATTAGCAATTAAGACTATCTTTAAAAATACCACTCTAAGCTTCCTCTTATCTCTATGGACATCTCTCTCTACATTTGCTATTCTTAATGGTGTGCATAAGCATTTTCCACAACTCTTACAATCTAACCTCTTCTTTTTCCTGCTAACATTCAACATTTACGCTCTCATAAACTCATTTGTATGAGACTTAGACTATAAGGGAAAAACTCATCATCATCTATCCATACGTCCCAATCAACTTAGTTGCTCGGGATGACAAGGAATGCTTACATTAGCCCACTCCACTTTTAAAACCCAAATATGTTATCTAAACTCTTATAGTAGTCATATCTTAGAACTGCACACATCTTTACACAATCATAGGTACACATCTCAAGTCTCTTCTTATCTACTGAGATATGCTCATTTCACTCGTCCTACTTAAGGGGCACTTGTACTCTACCCATAGCTTTACGTCCTCACAAATCAACAACTTCATCTCGAACATACATTAGGGAAAGCCTCTTAGAGCAAATCTCCAACTAAGATAATCACTCTCACAATGTTGTCTCCTTTTCCACTCTACTCCTCAAAATTCAAGCTTAGGGTCTACCACTAACATGTGCATCTATCCCACAACTCTCTAATATCATACCAACTTATGACTACTAGGTAAAAATGTGGGGAATATAAGCCCATTAAAATCTCATAGCGAGTATTCAACGAATGCATGCCCCTCCCAATTTTTCCTTACATACGATTTTACGTACTTTCTAATTCTTTACTGACATTATTACTTATGCAATTCTTGTTGGTCATAATAAAGAGTAAGAACTAGCATTCTTATTAAGACTCCTTTTCTTCTTTGGGATTCATTTATTTCTCTCACGGCTCAGTACCACTCACATATAAGTTATACTCCTTACATGACTAAGCTCACAACTCAATGAGTCTTATGAACTCTCACTTTGAAAAAATCATAGGCCTAATTTAGATCTATCACATTAAAAACACTTTTTTCCTCTATTCAACATCCATACTTCACCCTCAATAATGTGGATACTACAACACCTCGACATAAACTCCCTTTCTCTATATCTTATCATGAAAAATCAAGAGGTACATACAACTCTTTCATCAATCTTATGGCAATCGACTCGTCATCTTATTACTTACCTAATAGGTACATAACTCTAACTATAACCCTCAATCAACCATCACTCTTGCTATCTCATCTTTTTCTTTCCATCATCTTCCATCTTACTCTAGAATGATTCAATTCTACTCCATATTTATAAAACCTCACATCTCACTCTTAGGTGTTTGCATTAAACTGGTTTAAGGACATAAGTTTCTCTCTCATGGGTAACATTGAAAGTAAATTTTGAATAAGAGGGTCTAGGTACATCTAAAGCTAACAAAAATGCATGATTCATATGAGTAATACGACACTCTTTCTAGTCAAACAACTCAGCACACTAGTTGGCTTCTCTCAAGCTTGGTGTAGTCTCTCTATAATTCTGACTACTATATTGCAAGGCATCACATTGATAAGAGTTTGAACATTACCATCTCTATCATCTCGTGGGCGAGGCATAGTCTAAAGTTTTAAAGCATTGCATAAATCATTATAGACTTTTTAGGAAATAGCTTTATAGCATGATTAAAATCTGAAAGAAAGGAGCCAATTCTTAAATGTCCTATAGCCTCCAAATTATGGATGTGGAGCTCTTTACACCAATAATAAGGACTCTACTAGAAACGACTTCATAGACTCCCTAAGACTCTTGAACTCGTGCTTTGGTACCAAGTTTGACATACCCAATGAGTGCACTCTAGATGTAACTAGCACCCAGTGACTATTGCAAGTCCCCAAGTGAACCACTTGGCCTCATCACAGTCATTCAATAAATAAATTGTAACAATCAGCGGAAGACATAAAGAAGTAAATGGGCATATATCATCTAGTCTAAAGATAACATTATAAATAAATGGCTAGTAGAAAGAACTAACTTACCAAGTTTCAACATCAACATCAGACTCTAATCTATGAAGCCTTTATCACTATCAAGTGGTGCAAATGACAGACACATGACTACCTCAATCAAAATGATAGCTAATCAAATCTAACTCTAAAGCAAGATGAAATAAATATAATGAATCCTCCAAAGTAGGGGAGGCTCACCAATCAAATGATCTTCTCAAATCCTCAATGGTGTTCCTATCGACGATCTAAAAATCTTGTATCTATATCATCAAATGATGCAATCCAGAGGGGGATGTTAGTACGTGAAATATACTGATATATAAAATAGCGAAATGAAATAGAAACAGGTAGAATAATATATAAACAATATTAACTTAATATAGAAATCAATCAACTTGTCAAATGTCTATCTAAAGAAGAATAAAGTGTAGACAAGTGACCCATCAACTAACCAACTCATCAATCAAGTCAGACTCATCACAAAGGGACTTATCTCAAAGGAACTCAACTCAACTCATCTCATCTCATCTCGACTTAGAGGGACTCATCACAACTCATCTCATCCTATCTCGACTCAAATGGACTCATCTCATCTTGACTTAGAGTACTAAGTTAGGAGCTTTTTAGGAGTTTCTCTTATTTGACAACAACCACTTATGAGCCAGTGATAGTACAACAAGCCCCATCCCTGCCACAGTCCTTCCATATTTGCCAGGTAGGGGATGAATCGAATCCACTAGGGACCCTCGTAATTTGTTAAGTCCTCTATTGTTTCAGCGACTCTATCCATAGGGAACCAGAATGAGATGTAATGGTGATAATCATTACCTAAGCTTGATTGCATAGTATGATGACTGTGAGTTGGAATAATATTACTCTTTCGATGCTTGATACTCCTCCCAATATTTAATGTTTATAAAATAATCCATCCAGTCAATACATCTCAATTTACTCATGTCACTCAGCCTTAGAAAGGCTCTCATCATTCAATCAGTCTCATAGAGGCTCCAACCATCTCATTAATCATCATCACAATCAACAACTCAAGGATTTGAACAATCAATAGGGAACAATCAAATAGACAAATTGTTAGAGTTCATTTATGGACACTCAAGGGACTATCAAGTTCTATCAACTCATCATCATTCTTACCTCACAATCACAATCACAATTAACATTTTCACTCAAGGTTCTAGATTCAATTCCTATCTTCTTTCATGCATGTTTTTAAAAGTTAACATGTAGGATTTAGGCAATATCTCATGAAAATATTCAATTTAAGAAAACAAGTTTATGATGATCATCAACATATAAAAATACATGTAAGAAGTATAATTTTTCAAAAACATAATCAAGATCCATGCATGCTGACTAAAGAACCTTTAACTCTCTTCTAAGACCATCTATGGGACACATGGGAGAACAATTTCATGCTTTTAGTTTAGCCTTATATACCTAGAACGAAGGTAGCTAATAAATTTGGCACAAATCCATCTTGGAATCTTCAACTCCTTGCTCTTCTCTCTTATCTTTTAGCCCAAGGTCTTTTTCAGAGACTTAGAATGTCTTAAGAATGGGTTTTAAACCCTTTTCACCCTTAAAATTACCTATTTTAGTCATATATTAAGTCTAGAAGTGGTTTGGAAATGTCTACAATGCCCCTTATGAAATTTGAAAGAAGTTTGTTTTTAGGATGCGATAGTGAAAATCCTCTAAAATCCTGTAGAAAATGTCTGGAACAAAAACTAAGTGTTGGTCCACGATGGGTCTGCATAGCAGATCTATCACACACCCTCACTGGTTCATAATTTATTATTGAAAAATATTTTTCGACCTGGTTGCTCTAAAATCAGGTCGAGGTCATTTTCCCACTCAATTTCTCATGATTATTGCATCTCCAGTCTTGGATTCATAAACGTAGCATGGCAAGAAGCATTACACGCACATCTCCATTCTAGGAGTATTTTGGTAATTCTACTAGGCATTACAGTACCTCATCTACCTTGTCTGGTGGTGGCAATCCTGTACTACCATAGTTGAGTGGTATGTACCTCTTCACCTTGTCGGGTGGTGGCAATCCCATATTACCAAAGATGAGGGGTATATACCTCATCCACCTTCCAAGCGGGTGGCATGCCTTAGATTCCAAGTACTAAGTAGCTTGGTCTATAATGATGGTCTCTTCCTACACCTGTATTATGTTTTACATATGCATGTTTTACTGTAAGCAATTATCATGCATGCCATGTTGCTAATATATTATCTCTTGCTTATGTTTATGCATTTTGATTATGTTGCATATCTCTTATCGCATTGCATCCCACATACTTAGTATATTCAAATGTACTAACGCATAATTTATTCCTACATGATGTTACCATGTAGGAACTAGAGGTCCACTCTATCATCTTCCCCCTCCACGTGCCTAGTACTATCTTTGAAGCAAGTTTGGTGAGTCCTCAACTCTAAGGACAATATATTTTAATCTTATGTTATGCAAAGACTCTCTTTCTTTTATTGTATGCTTTTTACTATGAGGGTGAGCCTAGAAAGTTGCCTTGGCCCCCACTCAATTCTAACTTTAGAGGTGTTGTTGGACAAGTAATGTCATGATGTTTTTAGCTTGACTCTCGTGACTCTTGTATGTTTTTAAGTTATGAAAGACTCTCCTAGCCCCTTTACCCTTATTTAACATCCTCTTGTTGTTGTTTAATGGTTTCCACAATAAAGGATGTGTAAATATATGCTAAGAGGATTGTTTGGGGTCCCTCCAGGTTCCCTAATCGCTGTGTCAGTCTAGGCCCTACGTCCGGATCGTGACAAAATGGCCCTCATGAATCCTTCTTCTGCAGTTTTTGTCATTCTTTTCTCTGCATCCTCTACGCATCTACTTTAGATTATGTAGAAGGAATTAAGGGGTGTTACAATATGAGGAGTTGTACACTTAGTACAATCATATCCTAGGTTGGCTACATAGTTTATGAGTTTGTGTTATTATTATTTTTACCCATATCGATGTTCAGTACTACTCCCAAAATTTTATTATATGCTCATAACCGAAGAGTGTAGTTACTAAAAATACTTCTGTAATCTTTTGGGACTAAGCGCAACTTTAGTTTTTCTCAACTTGTCACTTTTCTTCACAAAAATATATTCTCAACTTAGTGAATGCATAAAACATAAGTTTACTTCTCAACTTGATTGCACATAAAATATTTAAAGGCAGTTGTTTACATGCTCAAAATATAATCTAAGGACTTCTTGCTCAACTCCTGCTAAAAATTCTTGTTCAAGTTAGCACTGAAACAATTATCTTCTAACTCAAGACAATGCATGGAACAAGTACAAAATACATTATTTAATTTAATAACTCTTCAAAAATTTACATACTATGCTTTCATTAGAAATAACCATGCTTTTTCAAAAAGTCACGTAATGCACTTGGAAATACTCATGTTTCCCCAAAACTATTCTTTCTAGCTTCAACATACTTTTGTTTTACTGAAAATAATGCACAAATTACAGTAATGTAAATCCTTAATTTCTACTCAAGCGACGGGATGTAGATGTTGATTTTGGAGGTTGCATACTTCTTAAGTTATTTCCATCAACACGGTTGAAGCTTCCACTTTTCTTTGATGACCGACCAAGAGTAGCAACCGCAAAAGGTGCAGAAGGTACGACCGGAGAATTCATCTCCAAGTCAACAACATGTAGGGAAGGTCCTGAGGAGGATATAGCCGAGTGAGTCTCCTTTCTGGCTAACGCACCTGTCTGTGAACGAAAACCCATATCGAGTTCTAACAAAGGAGGACAAGTCGCCCCTCGTTTTATCCTTGTTTCTAAAAAGAAAAGAATTTGGAGACATTTTAGGTCTTACTGAATCACATGTAGAGATATTGATAACACACATAGAGCTAATGGTATTTCATAACTAAATGATTGAGCAGCTGCCTGTAGACCACCCAAAAAGGAATATTTATTATTTGATCCATACCCCGACATAAGAAGTCCAACAGGAGCAATACTTGAAACGGCAATCCAGAAAAGAAACACCAATACTAAGATCGTCTAGAACAAGGTGATCACCAAAAGGAATTACTGAATAACTTAGAAAGATACATATTACTGCTATGGATGGTCCGATTAGGGTTTGTGCAAGAGGTAAGCATGAGTAATAATCAGGAACTAAATCAATGTAGGAAATCATACTTTCGATGATAAAGATTTGAATTGAATAATAAAGGATAATAGGAATTTGAATTCACGAAAGATTGGAAAATTTGCGATTAAACTCTTACTGACTAAAATTAGATGTAGGGCATGAAGACAAACTTAGTCCAACACTTTGAATAGCCTTACATAGCTGGAAGAACTAGATTCTTGAATAGCTCTGAAGAAGATGCCTGAAAGCCTTAGCTTTTCTGCTCTTGAAACTACATTCTAAGTCTTGAGAATATTTTTTAGCATAAAAAGATCAATTGATAATATTTAGGGAATTAATTTGATGTAAAACCATTAAATCTTGGCTTAGAAAAGGTGAAAAGTACTTAAACTAACCCATCTTAAAATGTTGCTAAGGTCATTTACAATCTGCAGAAGCTTCTACAGATCGTAGAAAACATCCATAAAATAGAACTCATTTTACCATCCAAAACTAAGGATGGCAATGGGGCGAGTGTGGAGCTAGTTGAGCTAAACCCACAAATTTTTCAAACCGCCTGACCCCACCCCGTATGATAATTTTTTTCATTTTCAACCTACCCCGTCCAGCCCTGCATAGCCCCACCCCACATAAAGCAACCCCGCATAAAGTCACAACGCTTAAATTTTAAAGTTCTTTCATTTTTTAATTGAATTCAGTTTTACCGGCTAATTAACATCTCAACAACTAATGAACTATTTTTAGTTGACATTTATATAATTATATCTTAATCATTAATTAAAATATTCTAATTAACAATTTAACAACTAACAATTTACTGGACATGTATAGTTTAAATTTTAGACAAAAATTTAAAAAATTAAAGTCAATGTTTAATATAAAAAGTTTAAATCTTTGATTTTACTAGTTACAAAAGTTTAATTCCTTCGAATTCCTACTTGATTTTTTAAACACACAACCCGCCCTGCCCCGCATTAGTTTTAAAATATAACAACTTCAACCCACTCCACACTTGCGCCACCCCACATAGCTTTAAACCTGCCCGCCTTGCATAACTCTAAACCCACCCCATACCCTCCCTGTTGCCATCCTTAGCCCAAACTTCGGATCGTAGATGCTTCTACAACCCATAGTTGGGTCCGTAATAACTTGGACTCAGAAATTAACTTGAAACACAGTTTCACGACATGCAATTTATGGGTTTTTAACCCATTTATGACTCGTAGTTCAGGGTTGTAAAAACTACCCCCTGCCCTAGCAATCTTCACTAAAATGGTCATATGTTTTTGCTCTGAACTCCAAATAAGGCAATCTTGGTGGAGTTGGAAAGAGGATTCCGAGGCCTTTAATACGATAGGTTATGATGCACCTAATTCGTTTTTTCTGAGGGTCACAATTTGTTAAAGTTAACCCTTGTAAAATCTAATACGAAAAACTTAATTGGTTGGAAGGTTTGAACTTGACTAAGTACTAGAGGTCTCTTATGAACCTAAACCACTTCCAATACATTTTTTGCATATAGGAATGAGTCTTAAAATAGGTATAAGTAAGGCATAACTAGGTTTAAGTTTATATACTTACGACAAAAAATTTGGCATCCTATGAATAGAGTTGTTAGATGTTACAATCTACGTAGTACTTCTTGGTCTTAGAGTATTATAATGGAAGGTAATGAAAGAACTCATTACATTTAGTGTATGATTTTTATTTGATGTGAATTGCTTTTATATTATTTTTTTGGTACATTACCGATTCAAAAAAAGTAAATTTGTTATGCATGACATAGGTTTTTATTTTAATTTTCAACTTTATTTAACATTTATAGAAAAAAAAAGAAAGAAAAAAAAAGCGTACAATTTTTTCTTGCAAAAAATATAAACTGAAAAATAAATAACGTCAAATAGACACAATTGTACCTTTTTCCAAATATTACTAATAAATGAAATAATTTCTAGAGAATAAACTAGCTATATTGATTAATGAATTTATAATAAGTGATTGGTAGACTAAGAATTTAATGCAACGACTTTTAGTTTTAGTAGATTCATTAAGTAAGTTAAGTTAACTTCTACTATTTAATATTTGAATAATTTTTTTTAGGGGTGAATTGATAATATGTGTGTGTGTGTGTGTATATATATATATATATGATATCATAAATTATATAATATGGTGATTATGATATGATATATGAATAAGTGAATAAATTTAAAAGGAAAAGCAAGGAAAACTTTATCCAAAAACGTGTATTCTATTTTTCAAAGTCACAGCTTTTCTGGCTAAACAAAATTCAAAATGAATTACACAAATATGTGACTTCCCTATAAATAACAATTTCTTATGCAAAATTATTAAAAAAGAATAACTTCACATTCACTACTATTTCTCTAGATTCTTTTGCTACAAAAAAGGCGAGTTCACACATTTGTACCTCTTTTTAGTTTTTCTTCGTAAAAATTATAAAAGAGAGTGAGTTCATATCTACAATAATTTCTAGATTCTTCTTCTCTTTTTAAAGTAAATTTTTAGTTCAAGGCTCATTTTATTATGCAAATAAATAAACTAACTACACAAAGTTTGTAAAAAAAATTAGAATTGATACATCCTAGCCCAAATAAACGGTCCGTCCCATTTGTTCATTTATAATATCTAAAAAGTACCCTTTCATTTTCCACCGCCCTTTCAGTCCTTCAGTCAAACATGGCAACAATCTTCTAGATGATGCTTCTCCTTCTTTACCATTTTAGTCCTTCAAATCCCAATTTCTAGATTCTTGTTATTCTGCAAAGATAGAAAAAAAGTGAATTCTCATTTATAATCATTTCTCTAGATTCTTCTTCTTCAAAATTATCATCATCATCTTCTTCTTCTTCAAAATTACAAAGAAAAGTGATTTCAGACTTATGACCATCTCTTTCTTTTTTTTCTTTCTTCTTTCTCCCCTCCTTATCACCCTCCTCCTAAAACCTTCGTTCAAATTTTGGCAAACCATAGAGTTTTCTCGATCTCTTTCTGTTTTTCCTTTTAAATTTTGGAGTATTCTGTAAGCCATTTTTTTTCTAAATTGATTTGTTTCTTTATATAATTAACATTGAGAAGGGAACAATTCAGCAACCAAGGGGAGATTACATATAAACACAAACAAAACATTAAAATAAGTCCATTTTTATTCTTTTACGGTGAAGAGCAATCAGTATGTGATGGTGAGTGCTTTTTTAAAAAGCTTTTTGGGTCAGTGACCTATTTTATTGCAACTTTACGAATAAAATCAGATGGGCTAAAGACCAATACATTCTAACCTGGTCCGGTACAATTAAATGTCGGTTCTTACTACTTAAGAACCGACCTACTTCATTAAGTAAATACCCTAAGTTTCTTAAAGAAGTTCCCCCCTTTTCTCTCCTTTGTCTCTGCCATTTCCAATTTGGGAGCCAACTCTTCGTTCCCTCATCCTCTGCTTTTGGGTTTCCAATTGCCTTTATAAAGCTTATATTGATTCTTGTTGTATCAGTTGTCAAAGGTAAGTTCTTTTCCAATGATTTTCTATTGTTTTGCTATTTGCCTCCATGTTGTACTTCCTTCATTGCTGGCGTATTGTGTTTCTTTCCTTCAGGTATCATCTCCAGTAGAAACACCCTTTTGTGAGAAGTTAAGCCCATCATCCACGTCTCTGACCGTGTGAGTGTCAAATGTTTTCCTTGTTGCCCCTTTTTTCCCTTTGTTGGATCTTTCTCTCTCTTCAGAAAGCCAATCGAAGAAGATGACTTAGTCATTTGGCTTTTGACACGTGCTAGATGTGGATGCTTGTTCGAACATCTGACTTGGTTATGGCTTCTCATCTTTTGCTGGTATTGAGTTCCTTTTTGGTGGTTGATTAACCAAGACATAGCTAATTTTTGCACAACATTTGCTGTTGGCGATGTTTTCCCTCTAATTTCCCCCATGTTACTCGCTTTTTCTTTTGCACTGTGATCTAAGAAGTGTTACTACTTCCCAAAGATTATTGATTATTTCTACCGATATTGATTTGAAATTATTTTTTATATATTTCTTTTATC
>JAOTQR010076625.1:0-12938 GCA_025774065.1 Solanum ossicruentum
AGCAAATTAATTAAGGAAAACTAGTTTAAGAGATGACTTTTGGAACAATCATACTATTGCATGCGAGATAAAGAGCAATACTTCAAAATTTATAAATCGTGGCAAGTGCATGCTTTTTTCTTTTCTATTTTTTTTATTATGATTATATTAAACATTACCCGCAACAAATTTACTTTGCAATCAAATGAGACAACAATGGTGTGAAAATAAACATAGCAGAATCATGATACAATTCCAGAATTCAAATTAAGGTAAGTTTCTCACAATTTTGTAAATAAGAGCAAAATTTAAATCTTAATACTATTATAGTATTTTTTATATATTACTTATGTTTGTCAACATGTATGATATAAAATTAAAGGAGAAAATAAAAGAATTTTTTCTTAAATAAACCCGCAAATGAAAACTTAAAAGAGAAAATGTTAAATTATAAATACAAATAATATTATAAAAATAATATTTTAATTCAGTAACTAAGCTTATATTGAGATAGAAATTGAATGCAAGAATTTATATGTTTTACAATAAATGTTAGAATTTTATTATTTTAAATGTGACCCTATTAATGTAATGTCTACAATTAATGTTTAATGAAAAAGAAATCTCGCATGTTAGATTGGTTATTTGACGGATGTTCAAGATTAAATCTGAATCTCTATAAATTGATCCTCCCTCCACTCACTAGGGTTATCATATAATTCTCTTCGCCTTTCTGCCGCAACAATTGTGATAACATAAGGCTAGAACAAGGAGATATTAGTCACTCTCCACGATAATGTCTTCTGGTATATTTCTATAACATCTCTCTGTAATCGTATCTATCTTATGACTTGATACAATAACAACAACAATGTACCTAGTCTAATTTCAAAAAGTAGGATCTGCAGAGGGTATAGAGTATGTAGACCTTACCACTACATTGTGGAGATAGAGATTGTTTCCAAAAAATTTTCGGCTCAAGCATCTATTTCTAAAAAGAAGAAAAAATAGTGAAGAATAATCTAATGAGTTAATTAGCAACTAATGAAGTGGGTGAATCTACGAACTATCATGATTCAAATTCAAACAAACATATAAAATAGACTATCTAATCTTTTTAATGTACTTAAATTTTTTATGGTTAAAATTATCTATATCTATCTATATCTATATCTATATTCTATATTTTACTTTAAAAGCATGAACTCAAAAACATAAAAATCCTATTACTAAAAAACCCCTAACTTAAAAAAAACCCTAACTAAAACCAATGCTGCATTACCAATTCCTACGCCCTACGCACTGCTTCACAAGAATCAGCACTTTCAACTATGACATTCTGAACAACCACCAACGTCGACATATGCAACTTCACGCTTCTCTCTTTATAAAATCATCAAACATAGAACACGATCTCCCGTGAGACCATAGTTCACCTCCTTCCCCCTCCATACACATCCCCTACCCCCTACCCTACCGCCGGTTCGATAAGCAGCCATGGCTCATGTCCGTACAAAAGTGAAGAAATCTTTGCACCAAATGATCGAACGTTACTACTCAAAAGTGACCTTAGATTTCCACACAAACAAGAAGATTCTCGAACAAGTTGCTATCATCCCATTCAAGCGTCTCTGCGACAAGGTTGCTTGATTCTCCACTCATCTGATTAAGCAAATACAAAAAAGGTCCCATTAGAGGCGATCTCTTAAGATACAAGAGGAACCGAGAGAACGTCGTATGACATTGTTTCAGATGAATCTTCTATTGATACTGATAGGTTTGAAGTTGATAAGGAGACTATTGATTTGCTTACTTCAATGGGTATGAGTGAATTACCTGATGTTGTACTCAAAGAAGAGCAGACAGTGGCTATAGCTGCACCCATTGATGGATTTGGTGGCGACTGTGGTGGGTACTAAAATGGGCCTGTTTGTTTGTTTACTTAAATATGTTCTCTTTTTGTTGTTATGAGAAGTAATTTTTGCTTAATTGTAGACTTGATTTTATCCGATTATGGTTTGAATGTGGGTTTTTTGTGAACCAATTTGGTGTTTTGAAACTATGGGTAATGTGCATTTCTCTTCATGAATGTAATATTTGCAGAACTTCCAAGCAAAAAAAAAAAAAAAAAGAAAGATCTCCTGTCAGACATCCTAATTCTTCAATAAATGAATAGGTATGTTCTGCTACATATTTTTAGCCAAGACGACACCTTAATTAATTAATCAAGGGTTCTTCTACACTATGTCGATCAACTTTCCTTAATACACAGGCTTTAGAATTTCATTTAGAAAGCAAACAATTTCAAGCACCCAGAAGAAAAATGCCGCATATTTACACCTGACAGGCAAGAACTTTATTCGTCGGTGGGTTGAGGCCCTGTTTGATCTACGTATCACTTAAAGAAATACGCAGCATTTGGATCTCATACTGGTCTCAGGCTGCCAAATCTCTGCGTCAAAAGGCTGCTACTAGGCTTAATGTGAGATCAAGCATATGAAGACAAAGCTTTAGATGGTTTCAGAGGAGGTGATAATTTCAATATGAGCTTCAGTAACTCATGCCAGTCAAATAGTAAGGTGCATAATGCGATTGACAATCATACTCACTGCATTCTTAACAAATTTGCGTTTGTTGTATGGTGTGTTGCTGTTGTAATATGAATGAATTAAAGCAAGCGTATTTATTGAAATTACATATTGAAATGAATCAATTTGCTGCTATTTGGGTGGATGAAAACAATCCAAATGCACTTTTTGAAAGAGATATTATTGTTAACGAACACTTGGAGAACAAACATCAAGTTAATCATTATCATGGATACTATCTCACAATTATATCAGTCTAAAGAGCAGCCATACACGTGCGATGCACATCCGATGAATCTAGTTTCCGTAAAAGCAAGAACTCCAAACACTTAAAGTTAAATTACGTTAATACCCCTCACTTAAAAAAATAACTCCTAAATTATGCAATTCCCTTCACTTAAAAATACCTAACTTTAAAGTAATTCTCCGCTAAATTGACCAGACACTACTTTCCCCTACAACTGCGACAAGTTCCACCTTTTTCCAACCGATGCAACTTCTGAAATTTCCCTATATATCAATCAACACAGATCCCCTCTCCCATAAACTCCATATACAGTATAACATTTTTCCTAATTTTCTTATCTTCTTTCTCTGTTTTGTGAGGCAAATATTGTTTGCCGTCGTCAAAGTCGAATGACACTGTTGGAATCATGTTCTCGATTAAAACTTGTAAGTTTTTGCTGCCAACTTTCTGGACAACCTGTATACCCTTCTTTTGGATAACTTGGTCCTACTCTATTTTTTATACAATTTACGCAAAGTTCCAACTTAGTTGTCCTCCTCCTGGACAACTTGGTGGTATCTGCCAGCTTATTTGTACTCCTAGACAGCTTGGTGGCACCCTGTTGTCAATACAATTTCTGTAAATACTTACTTATTAGTACTAATTTTACACACTCTCTCCTCTATATTTATAACTTTTCAGATTTTGCACCTATGGCGAGTGAAATTGAACTTTCAAATCAAAGTGTCCCCACTAACAAGATCCCAAAACACTCTACTGATTGGGTGATGCACGTATTAGTTATTCGAAAGGGATCAGTAATTCCATGCAAGAATTCACATCATGAAAGCACCCACCAAACAATAATATTAGTTGACGACGAGGTAATATTATTTACACTTTTAAATGCTCCTGTTCCAAATCTACTTTCCTGATTGCATCTTGAATGCCATCAATAGGGGACAAAGCTGCATGTAACACTGTTCAATAAGCAAATCGATACATAGAGGGACTCCGTGAAGACAAATAAGAGTTACTGCATTGCTAATGACCGATTGAATTGCTTCAACCCCAACTACACAGCGGAGCACAAAGAAAAACTATCCATTACAGATAACACAATCATAGAGGAATCTGATCATGAAGTTGTCACAACCCGAAATATGGGTGTGATGGCAATCATCTAACCCACCAAGGCGATTCATCCCCTAAACAACTCAACATAATAATAGAGTGGAAGATAAACAGTCTAAATAGGATAGATAGACATAAAAATCAAAACTACAACCTTCTCAGAACTGGTGTCACATGTACAGGCCTCTAAATACAGAATAATCAAATGAAATACAAGTCTCAATATATAGTTCTCAGATAGAATATAACATAAGATAAAATCCTCGAAGGCCTACTGAAGATACAAAAGTTACCTCAGCAGTGATACCGATGCTCGATCCCAAAATGAAGGAAGCTAATAAGGGGGACCGGGCTCACAATCTACAAAATGTAGCAAGGGGTGAGCACCAAACCACAAGATACTCAGGCAACAGAAACTAACCTAGAGTAAAGCAATGAAGAACACAAGTAACTCCTCAACTCCCAACCATATACCACGGAACTACAAACTTGCACTCAGAAAGTCGCAGCACAATAGATATACAATATAATCAGTCCCAGAATATCAATAAAAGCTCATTACATAGCATCGCCTCTCAGAATGTACAATAGATGCATAGATCAAAAGGGTATAATAGATATCCAGCCTCAAAGACAATCACATATAAATATTAGGTAAGGAGTACTGATATGAGATGAAGTGAATGCCATGAAATGTGAATAGTGCAATGCAGTGTCAAATAATTATGATGTATGCATGTCCTACAATATACATTCGCTGATAATGTCAGCATCGAACCCATGGGGGCCACTCATGGACCATGAATTCACTAGAACCATTTTCCTTCGAAATTTACTTTTATATCTAGCCAAAACCACTTTCCTTCGGCTTTTCATTTCATTTCTTTCTTTTCTTTTTCACTACCTAGAACCATTTGCCTTCGGCTTTTCATTCCTTTTCTTTCTTTTCTTTTTCACTAGCCGGAACTATTTCCTTTCGGGTTTTCATTTCTTTTTCACTAGCCAGAATCATTTCCTTTTGGCTTTTCATTTTCAATGGATCATCAAACACACAAATAAAGAGATGGCATAATAGTCATGTTCATATCAACAAAATATACAAGATGTCCATATATATATAATCGAAATTGAGAACTCCCAAGTGCATAAGTATTCATAAAATACTTCCAACATCATCACAGTATTAAGATCAACAACAAATAGTATACAATTTCCCAATAAATGCACAAGTGAAAGTAACAACATCCACCATGCTCAAACCGAACTCAACAATTAAAGCCTACAATGGTACAATCTATCCCAAATTTGTGACTTCAAATACTTAATTTCATAAATATAAAAGCATACAAGGTTCAATCATACTTAACAAAAGGTTAGAAGTCCACTTGCTTTAGATAAAATCCCGAATCAAATAAAATCCTTAGCTTTCCCCTTTCTATGATACTCCGAATCACTGATATCTATTCAAATATGGCATCACAATCACATGTAAATCTAATGACACTAAAATCATTTGATTCGGATGAAAAGGGCAAAATAGTAAAAGATTTCATGCCAAAAAAAGTAGATGGATTCTTAAAATTAGTGCATGGAAATATTTCTGAAGTAACAAGGAGTTAAACGGTGAAAACCGTTTAAAAATGGAGCTAAGATGAGGGAGGAATCGTCAACTAAAGTTTAGAAATCAAAGTTCGAGTAATCCTCAAATTCCACCATTAAAATCCCAAATTATAAGTTAAAAACACTAATTAATCAATGAAATAGGTCAAAAAATAGTTACCCAATCGGTTTTCCTTGAAAAACCTTGAAGTTCCTCTTTAAAATGAAGCTTAGAGTATGAAAAATGGTGGAAAAGGGTTTAAACATGTCTTTAATAACTAGAAACTTTTCAGGCATTTTATGTGCTCCACGAACACGGAGCCTTAACTCCTCGAAGCCTTTGCAGATGCGGGGACTCAATCCGCAAACATGGATGTTCCTTTCACAGTGCTCTGCAAATGCGGAGGTCACCTAGGCTAGACCTCCGCGAACGCGGTGTACAAATAGGTGGCACCAGAAGTCAGCTGCACCAACAAATCACACAGCTCAAAAAATCAAGAACTGAACCTTCGGGATTCGTTCGGAACCCCATGAACACAAACCAAACATGTAACCCTACCAAAAATGTCGTTTCAGACTCAATGGAGCAATCGGAATTCAAATTTGGAATCTCCTTGGCCCAAAACCAGAGAATGATCATTTAAACTAGTTTCGGACTCAAAAACTTAAAATGTACTCAGAAGCTCTAAAAATTACAGTGAAGTCATTTCTAGCTTTAGCTTCATCATTCGAAATCACTGGAACTGACGAAATTTCAATCCGATCCTCCGAACTCCGAATTTGACCAAAGTCAAACTTATGATCCAAAATGAACTAAAAATGCAGCTTTGGGCTTAAAATCTCTGTTTTAACTCCAAATTCAGTTATGCAAGTTCTCCTATATCAGATTCGATATTCCAGAACTGACGGAATCGAATTCCGACACACGAAACTCAAAATGATTCCAAAACTCAAAATTTTCAACTTTAAACCTTTTAAAACTCTTTTTTCCCCGCAAAACTCTAGCTTTTTACAAGGTTTTCAAAACTCGACTTTTAGACTTGATCAAAAATGACTCAAGACAACTTTTGAGAAGGACAAAATGGTAATTTGATTGAAAATGTCAAAAATGACCTTGGAGGTCATTATAGAAGTATCCTTAAAAAAATTCTCTGATGGCTTTTTATCTATGAAACATACAGAGAAATTGGCGAATAGAGCCATATTCGGTAACCGTTTACACACCTTATTGATTACTTTGAACCGCAAATACATAATAGCTTACAATAATTTACGTTACCTTTATCAAATCTGTGTGTTACTGATGGTCAATCCCCTCGTTGTAAAAAACGAAAGCAAACGTTGCAACATTGTTATTACAAATGAACTGTAAGTTTCACTTGTTTATTTTCCGCCATCGATAAAAATTGGTCAGTGTATTTACAATACTCAAATATCTAGAAATTTAGCATGGAGCATATACTATGGGGAAATTTTTCTGAAACCGACGGTGCATTTTTTGAAAAGCTAAAAGATGATCAACATATCCTTGCCTTATGCGACATGCGAGTCTCCAACTATAAAAGTATTACACACCCTCTCCTATCTGCTAATACAAATAAGTTAGAAAATGTTTGTTGATTCCTCACTTTACTATGCTTTTTCCAAACTAGGAATTTTTGGGATCTCAACTATACCCTGAGCAGTGTATTGATCAATCCAATGTTTCCAAAAGAACTAGACCTTCGCGCCTGGTATAGTACCTGACTTTGTACAGAGCGTGTCATTATTTGCTTAACCTCACTTCAACAACTTATGCTTGAACTATAATTTAACAACGTAGTGTGACAATTCTAATTAGGGGCAACTATATAGAAGCACTCCTAACGAGTAAAACTAGCAAATTTAAAACACCACTCCCTTTTCCTAATTATGCGCCACAGTTAGCTAACCTGATCCAATATACAGCCGTGAAGTCATAAAGGCCGAAAAGAAAGATATTATCATCGCAGTAAGTAAGGTAATGAAAAAAGCCATAGAAGGTGATGTTACCAAATCTTCTAGATGGCAGGCTTGTCAATACGTAGGTACCTGCTAACGAACACTTTATCGATCCACATCTTACATTGTACGCGGGAAATAGGTGGATCAGATTTGGATGGATTGAACAAAAATTGATTAGATCACAATCCATCCATAAAAAATATAAGTAAATATGAATTTGGTCAAATATGGTTTGGGTAAAATACTTTTAACCCACTTTAATCTCCTAAAGCTAAAAAAAATAAATAAAAAAAGTTCAAAGATAGATTGTTAATGCTCAAGTCGTATCACCCTAACCTTACTCTCAAATAATTATTTTTTAAAAAAATTATTTTTTTCATAAAAAAATTAAAGTGTACAAGGTTCAAAATTTCCAATTTTAAACCTTTTAAAACTCTTTTTTTCCTGCAAAACTCTAGTTTTTTACAAGGTTTTCAAAACTCGACTTTTAGACTTGATAAAAAAATGACCCAAGACAACTTTTTTCGAGAAGGACAAAATGTTAATTTGATGAAAATGTCAAAAATGACCTTGGAGGTCATTACAGAAGTATCCTTAAAAAGAATTTTCTGATGGCTTTTTATCTATGAAACATGCAGAGAAATTGGCGAATAGAGCCATAATCGGTAACCGTTGACACGCCTTATCGATTATTTTGAAACACAAATACATATAGCTTACAATAATTTACTTTACCTTTATCAAAGTCTGTGTGTTACTGATGGTCAATCCCCTCATTGTAAAAAAACGAAAGCAAACGTCACAACATTGTTGTTACAAATGAACTGTAAGTTTCACTTGTTTGTTTTCCACCATCAATAAAAATTGGTCAGTGTATTTGCAATACTCAAATATCTAGAAATTTAGCATGGAACATACAACTTCGACTCTATGGGGAGATTTTCTGAAACCGACGATGCATTTCTTGAAAAGCTGAAAGATGATCAACGTATTCTTGCCTTTAATATGCGACATGCGAGTCTCCAACTATAAAGGTATTACACACCCTCTCCTATCTGCTAATACAAATAAGTTAGAAAATGTTTGTTGATTCCTCACTTTACTATGCTTTTTCCAAACTAGGAATTTTTGGGATCTCAACTATACTCGTGAGCAGTGTATTGATCAATCCAATGTTTCCAAAAGCACTAGAGCTTCGTGCCTGGTAAAGTACCTGACTTTGTACAGAGAGTGCCATTATTTGCTTAACCTCACTTCAACAATATCACGACCCGGACTTAGGGTCTAGGTATGACAAGACGAATGGGAACCCGAGAGTCCCCAAACAAGCCTCAAGATACCAAAACTCACATCATCGGTTCAGAAGCGCATACAAAAGTAAACACATAGTACTAAGGGACGGAAAAGTAGGACTCACACTATGGGGCAATTCGAAGCTTAGGATCTTACACGTCATGAAACATAATCAACTCACACGCATATAGCCAAGCCACAAGATCATAATCATAAGATAGTCGTAACCAAGGCTCCAAATACATCACTTACAACATAATGAAAAGAGCGTAAAAGGTGTCCAACAATGCCTCTAACGTAAGTAGGTCGGGGGCCAAAACATACACCGGCTCACCCTCAAAAGTCAATATAAGAAGTTAAAGACAACATAGATAGAAGATGGTGGTTCGTCCTTGGAAGATAGGACTCATCACTACAAGCAACTAGAGATCCGGGCTAAGCGTCGTATGGTGGATAGTCAAAGTCCTCGGTCCCTACATGGTGAGATCATGTAGATAAGCGTATGTGTTAGTACGTTTGGATGTGCTAAGTATGTAGGATGCTATGCATGTAATTTACCAAAACTTGCATACGATGCTAGATGGCAAGGGCACACAATATAGAAAGAATTGTATATCCAAAGAAAAGTGGTATACAATATACTATGAAGTCCATGATGCATGATATGCAAATGATGCACATATATATATAGTGGGGATGTGACCTCAACCGACATACGTAAGACCAAGCAAACTATTACTTGGAACCCCAATGAAATCCCTTCATCGGTAAAGAGGCGATCTACTTGCCAAAGCTAAACCATACTTTATCTTACGGGCAACCCCATTTCATATGAAGTAGACTTACTTACGGAAACCCCATTTCAGATAGGATTTTCACGTCTATCATATTACATCACATCATTCCTTTTCCTTACGAGCAACCCTATTACAGAGGAATCTTTCGTTACGGGCAACCCCATTTCAAAAAGGACCCTATGGTAGTCACATAGTTCAAGGAAAGAGAGGGAACCCTCCTTTCATCGGTGCTAAGTTATCATCCCACGAGAATACTTATAATATCCATAGTTATACATGCTTTCGAAGAGATACAAATTTTTCTAAAACATTTCATGCACACTTGGGCTTAAAAGCCAAACACCATTCATAATAATTCATACTTTAGTTCAAATGTTAAAATTCTTAATTTCATAGTTTTATAGATTCATAGTCATAATACTCATGCATAGGAATAACCCATTCATATACGTAATGGTGCAAGCACCCAAAATGGTCAAAGAACCATAATCATAGACATGTATGTGATCATATTCTTGTCATAACTAATATCTTATCAAAATCATATCATAAAATTTAATTGGGCTCAACCCACTTTATAATTTCATAAATCCATGCTCATGAAAAGCATATGCTATGGAAAATGTGGGAATGACATGGTCAATTGAGATTCAATCTAAAACCAATAATATAATATGGAGCTAAAGTAAAACTATAACCAAATCCAAATTTAAACTATAATGTAAATCACCCATGCTTAGATCAAAGCCTTAAAGGGACTATGCACAATCATAAATTCATGAAAATGATGAAATCCAATATTTCAAAGCTTAAATCATCTTAAAATAAATAGATAAAAATAACCCTTCATTATTGAAATTTAAGGAATCATAACATTTAAAACCCCAAATTAAAGTAAGCAAAATTCATGTAGATTTCTTGAAAATAGGTTGGGTCTCCTTGGTTGGAAGTAACCAAGGATCAAAACCCACATACCTTTACCAAGATAAAGGAAACCCCAAAGAATTTGAAGAAGAATTGAGTTCCCTAGCTCTTAAGTTAAAAATTCACAAAAGTTCCTTTTAGAGTAGTCTTGAGAGTGTTTAAAATGTGAGCAATGAGTTTTTGAATGTTTGAAATAGGGTTTAGGGCTTTAGATGGTCATTGGATAGTGTAGGAATTCCCAAAAGACCAATAAAATAAATTAAATTTATGAAACAACCAATAATGAAACGGATGAAAAAATTGTCCGTCATCGTCTCGAGGGGGGGGGTTTCAGGGGTCGTGTGGCACTCCACGGTTCGTGTGGAGTGCTCGTGAACATACACTTAGGTAAAATCTGGAAATTGGACTCATGTCCCAACACTTAGAAATTTTGAGTACAGGTTCACCATATGGACGGACTTCATGGGCCGTATGAAGCCACACGGTTCGTGTGGTGCACTCATATGCCCATCCTTAGGAAATTTTCGTGGAAAAGTTATGAGACGGTAATCTTAGATTATTTTCACGGGGAGGGGGGGCCTCACTGCCCATGTCACACCATATGGCTTGTGTGACTGGACGTGGCACCTCACTTAACTTCAAATGGTGGGGTTTCAAGCTCAAGTCATCCCACGGCTCCCCACACGGTCAGTGTGGTGTTACACAGCCCGTGTAGGGTGCCAGTGTGGCATGCCTTGGCTTGTGACACTACACCAAGAGTCAAGATCCCAAAATTAAGGCCAAGTATTGTCTCACCGGAGGCCACACGAGCTGTGTGACCTCACACTGGCTGCATGGTCCTCCCTTGAGACAACACTTGGCCCAAACTTTGTCTGATACGAAATTTCAAGTTCCAATGACGTCGTACATTATCCGGGTTGTTACAACCAACTTTTGCTTGAACTATAATTTAACAACGTAGCGTGGCAATTCTAACTAGGCAACTATATAGAAGCACTCCTAGCGAGTAAAACTAGAAAACTTAAAACACCACTCCCTTTTACTAATTATGCGCTACAATTAGCTAACCTGATCCAATATACAGACGTGAAGTCATAAAGGCCGAAAAGAAAGATATTAACATCATAGTATGTAAGGTAATGAAAAGAGCCATAGAAGGTGATGTTACCAAATCTTCTAGATGTCAGGCTTGTCAATACGTAGGTACCTGCTAACATACACTTTATCGATCCACATCTTACATTAGATGCGGCAAATAGGTGGATCGGATTTGGAAGGATTGAATATGGATTGAGCCAAAATGGATTAGATTACAATCCATCCACATAAAATATGGGTAAGTATGAATTTGGTCAAATATGATTTGAGTAAAATACTTCCAACCCACTTTAATCTCCTAAAGCCAAAAAATAAAATATAAAAAAATTCAAAGCTAGATTGTTAATGCCCAACTCCTATCACCCTAACCTTACTCTCAAATAATTATTTTTTCATTAGAAAAATAAATTATTTTCTACTTCCATACTCTGTCACCCACCCACTCCCACCCCACCCCAAACTTTCATCCCCACCCCACCAGCTGCAATTCTTAAATTAGAAAATATCAAGAAGCAAATAGTAAGTGTTGGTTAAACCCCCTGGAGACAGAGAATTTCGAACTAATCAGCTATAGTTCATCTAAGAATCATATATAATCCACAAAGTATAAACTGGGAAAGGGTTTGTAAACAACCATGGTTAACATACACAAGACCACAAATGCTTGAGACATCTACCCCCAAAAAATAACTTTAGCAGAAAGGTAACAATGATCATGATAATTGCAATGATAGAAGGGTTACAGAACCATCAGCATTTTAAGGGCATACATATCAAATAAGCATTTACATACCTGATGTTCATCCACCACAGGAAATAGAAGACCCCCATGTTCTAAATTATGCCATAAGATGCAAAATTGTATGTGAGATGCAGGTATCACCAATACGAGTTGCTTATCTAACAAAAGGTCTGAGAAGGAAAACTAGCTATTGACCATGATGTAATCTCACATCAAGAGACTTTAAAGCAACGGATTCATGCACTTTTCGAGAAAGCTGCTCCAGCCGCAAATAGAAGATTTCTTCGTGAAAACTGCTCACAGAGTATAACATATGACTTAGGATCCAATAATTAAACCAGAGAAAGAAGCAAGCATAAAAATTCTTACGCGCAAAGTATAGACTGGAGTAGCTTTGGTAGGCAGTCTTCAATGAACGAAGTCTATTGTTACTTCCAGATTTGCTGTGTGTGAGAGAGAGACAGCTGGTATTAGCAAAACTAAGAGAAAACAAATGCCTGTTAGAGGTAAAGGGTTTGAGAAAGTAAAGAGCGTTTAGGGCACTTGAAGTATTACACCAAGAGACATCAAGTTTG
>JAOTQR010076626.1:0-12936 GCA_025774065.1 Solanum ossicruentum
CTAGCAACTACATCATGAAAGAAGGTTCGTAGAACTTCTCTACGCAACTGTCATACCGTCGAATCTACTCTACCCTACGCTAGGATTCTTCTTCTCTTATGATATTTCTAAAAAATTCAAGTAATTGCGGGTTCGATATTTAACATCCTGAACGCCATATTATAAAAGAGAAAAAAAGAAATGCAATTAATGAAAGCAAGTCATTGCGTAATTCATTCCACTATGCAACTGAACGCCCTGCTTGTTCCCCCTTGTAGCTTGAACGCCCGGTCCGGCCCCTTTACGAGCTTAAAGCTGCTTTTCTTCTCCGCTCCGACTCTCACGTAGGAAAAGACCGGCGGCTGTACCTCGACCAAAGGGTGAAAGAGCTTAGTACATAGTTGTGCTAAGGAAGAGGATGTTCCTGCTTCGTTTTCGCCACCCGTGGAAAAATCTTTCGAAGAAGCAAGCTTCAACGCTCCTCCGAATTCGGCGATGAACTCACATTTCGCCCTGGTATGTCCTGGATGCCCCATTCTGTCTTCCTCTTTCTGGAAATCTTATCTCAATCGATCAGTTTCTTCTACTCTATGCCTACTAAAACCCTACCATTTGAACAAGGGAAAGCAAAAGCACAGAAAGCTGAATCAACTATTCCCGGGTCAAAGAAGACCAAGGAAATCTCGATTCAACTACAAGCCCAGATTACTAATGGTTCTGGCTATCGAGAAAGCCCTGCTTGAAGAAAGACTGCCCTACCACCATAGAGGAAGAACCGCTTCTGAAACAAAAGCAAGCGAAGGCCAATGTGCCCGGGCAAACCTATATAGCTGGAAAAAGGCTTTTCTCTAATAAGCAGACTGCAAAGACTGATAAAAGAGTGGAATTTCTAACTTCTAACTATATTGATTTATTTATTGTTGTCTATCTTGATGACATTGTTGTCTATAGTGAGTCCCTAGAGGATCACTTATATTCCTCTCTTGGGTGTTCGGTTGCTTGTCTTTCTATCAATGCATCTACAGCCGTTCGGAGCAGAGGTTCACCCCCGCTTATTAGAGATGGTATCTACGATTCAAAGGGGTCTGTAAGGCTAATACTTATTTACAACCGGTCCTGAAAGACCTGTAAAAGTCTGCTGGGAATTACTAAGTCTATTCTTTATGTATGAAGTCTCCAACTGGCTTGCTTGGCATCCTGCCATCTCTCTCAATCCTGTGGTACTCATTCCGGTCTAAAGCTTCTTTCTGGTCTGTAAATCCAATTCTATCCCTTCGAGCGGGAAGAAGGCAGAGAAAGTGTATTAGAATACGATATTTAGTCAATCGAGCAAGCTGGTCGAGCTGAAGGAAGACTACTTATACTTATGTTTGTTATGATGGTCTTCTTTCTTTCTTAAAGCCTATAAGCCCCGCTTGGCAAAACAGGCTTAGAGGTTTTTCGGCCAACTAGGGCATGGCGCGATGATCGCTTGAAGATGGAAGGTATTCACTAGATTAGTAATGAATTATTTTCCTCCCACTTTCGACTGATTCATCAATAGGGACCATCCAATACGGAAGTTGCTTCTTTGAATGCCATCGTTCTAGCTGTCAAGGCTTTCCTTTCTTTGGGGCTACCCTGTAGAACCGGATTGCCTTCCTTTATTCGAACCAGAGACTGACCAACTTCTCATAAGATGATATATATCGTCTTTATAAGTAAAGAAAGGCGGAGCGTGAATTGCAATTATCTTTCCTTTGTGGACGACTTTCTGGCATTGTTAATATTCCTTTGCTTGTCATAGTTGTATTCTCCAAGGAATCAATATGATTTGGTTTGCTAAATAGCTACATGATTTTGTTTTGAAAAAACTGAAATGGGTACCTGAGTTGGATTTAAGTATGGTATATTTCATTGGGTTGATTGCGATGTGTTACTTCATTATCTATACAGATTAAGTCATCACTTGAGGACAAGCAACAATGCTAAGTTGAGAGTGTTGATGTACTTTCAAAATACAACACATTTGATGTCTAAAACCTAGGATTTTGTGTGTTCTCAATGCGAGATTTATGGTTTTTATGTGTTTTTGTGTGTGTTCTTGCAGGAAAAGCAGGTTGGAATATTTTTGGGGAAAATTGCAGGTTTTACCGCATTTTTGAGCATACAAGACCATTTATTAGTCTTAACTCAATCTATGAGTAGTAGAGGTGGTCCTGTAGGGATTCTCAGTGCTTAAAGTGCAAGATCTTATAACTTGAAGGTCAGGCACATGAGACCTAGTTACGACTTGTAGTACCCTCTACGAGTCGTAAAGGGATGTCCCGTAGTGATTCCATTGCTGATTGAACTTAGACCAAGAAATACATATAAAGACTATGAGAGGTTAATACGAGTCATAGAATAGACTACGACTCGTAATGGTGTTCCGTATCAGCAAAGTCCATTATTGAACATGCTGACTACGAAAGCCCGATTACAGCTTGTAACCCAAGTTACGAGTTGGAACTGTTACTCATATCTAGCGCTGACAAATTTTTCTAATTAATTTAGTAACTTACTTTTAAATACTATATATAGTATATTTTAGGCTTTTAGTGAAAAGTTTCTACACAGATTAGAGAAAACACAAAAGTTTAGAGTATTTTCTTGGGGTGTATGTTTGGAGACTAAATTGGAAGTCAGATTCACTTATGGATTCACTATATCTTTCAAGGTTGTGATTCTAAATACAAATTGGGTTTTATTATTCTTCAATCTCTTAGGATAAGTGCTTAACTATCTCTTCCATATTCATTGCTTATTCACTTTCCCAAGCGATGAGTAGCTAAACCAACAACATGGGGTTATGGAAACCATGAGAATCTAACTTAGAAAACACAGATGACTTGCAATTTTGGAGTTGGGCCTTTGCATGTATTAGCCATATCTCTTCATTTCGCATGTTTCCTAATGGTGGCCAACATTAGATCCGGCCTAGTGTCATGATTCTGATGTAGGTAGTGATAAATAGGAAAAGGGAATGACTAATAGAATTCAATGATGTGTTCTCTCTTAATCAACTAGACCTGTCCAAGGGGAGGTTGACTGGGACAGCGGGTAATGGTTAGTTTGGTTCACTAACGAGAGCTTTCAAGTCCCATAGTGAAATTCGGCATTGACTATCATAAGAGGGTTGGAAGAATGAAACACCCAAAAAGTGTTCTTTAGAAATGCCCATAATTGTAATTTCTATATATCTAAAAATCCATGCATTATATCAAAAAATCTAACTTTATATTCTTGATCAGCAAGAAAAATTGAGTAGAAAATGGGTATAAACCAGATTGAGAAGACCCATAGTGAAAAATGACTTTGGCCAATTTTTCGCAAACAAGTAGGGGTTCACGATGGCTCCGCGACGCAAACCCATCACGGACTAGTCTTATCACTTCCTTAATTTTTTGTTTCGTCCTAGGGGAATTAGGGGTCATGGCCCCATTCCCATTTACAAATGAAATATCCCATAATTATCAATTTTTCAACTCCATAACACTCAACAACCTTCTATAAAACCTCTCTACCATTTTATCAAAATTCACATTCAAATTCAAGTGTCTCAAGCTTAATTATGGATTTCAAGAACGCCACTCAAGTTTCAAATCTCCTTCAAGTCTACATCAAGAAAACCTAAATTTAATGTCCGTGGGTTTTATCCATTGGGTCCTTTCACCCATGGAGCCCATTCTTCCTTTTTGTGAAAATTGCATGTTTTCAAGTTGTGTCTTTTATGGGTATCTCTTATTATAGATTGTGATTATAAATTATTTTGGGGTTTTATGAAATGTTGATCTATTATGCATGACTATCTATTTTAAGCTTATATCATGATTTGATTATATCTATTGAAACCATTCATGTTTTGAGCCGTGAAACTATGATCGATTGTGAGATTTGATGATGTATTTTAAGGTACCCTAGAAGAGGCCTTTACAATATATTGGTGGGTTGATTTCGAATATTTTTACCCACTCTATCTCACTCTTGAATTTCATTATTTTGAACTAACATCATGATTCCACCATGCATTTGATAAAATGCCTTTTCAAGGATTCCTAATGTTATTGATGATCTACTAATGGTTTATGAGTCAAGTGACAACATGATTATTTTAGGATTTCAAAATGCATTAAGTTCATGAACATTTCTATGATGTTATTAATGTCAAATTAAGCCCTTTTTCAAAGATTTTACCTCTTGTAGGCCTTTGATGTTAATGCAAGGGTAATGTTTGATGATGATCTATTCTTATTTTTTTAAAGTTAGGCTCACCATTAGAGGTCAAAGATGTTTTAGAGCTACTCATGTCATGTTTCTATGTTTCTTACAAATTGTTAAAGTATGATTATTTCAATTATTTCGTGGGATTAGGCTTAGCACTGATTGATTGGATGTGGCATGGACAACCTCATGGGTTCATATTCCTTTCCTCAAACTATGTGCTAACGTAAGAGTATGTTCTACCCGTGCTTTACTAGTGGATCCATTTATTGTACTTCATAATGAAATCCTTTTCGGAAACGGGACAGGTTCCCATAAGAAGGGTTTCTTCTCCAAAATGGGATGGGATCCTGTAAGGTGAAGTATGGTTTACCTTGGCAAGTGGACTACCTCTTTACCAATGAGGGGTAATCATCGGGATTCCAAGTTGCAGCTCGCTTGGTCTTACTTTTATTAGTTAGGGTCTCTTCCCATATATGTATCATGTTCTATGCAGGTTGAATGATTTATAAACATGTTTTATTTCAAGCATTGATCATGCATGCCATATTGAGATTATGTTCATCTATTGCCTATTATTATGCATTTGATAATACTGGCTTATGTCTTGTTACATTACATCCTACATACTTAGTACATTCAAACGTACTAACACATACTTTATGCCTACATGATATCACAATATAGGGATCGAAGCTCCTCTTGAACATCCTCCACATGGATAGTGAGATTATTTGAGGATAAGCTTGGTGAGTCCTCAAGTTCAAGGACACTATCTGCTTTCTCTTGCTATTTCAAAAACTTAAGACCAAGACTACAAGACCAATATATGAGTCTTAGTTCGAGTAACGACTCGTACCTATGTGTTGTACTAGTTAAGTCCAAGATGCCAAGAACCTGATACGAGACACTGACTATGACTCGTAGGCCAAACAACGAGTCGTAATGGCGAAATTTATTAGATGCCAGCTATCATTACTACATAATTTCTAGTGTTGTATTGTAAATATTACAAATAGTTTAAGTTAGGGTTTTGAGAGAAGTTTGAACAGTAGACATTCTCCATTACATTTTGAAGCTTTTCTTAGGTTTTTGGAGTAGATTATTGTTCTCTTTAGGAAACCTATTTTGGGGATTGCAAATCTTGCTTTGTACTCATTGTTGATCAATCAAGCTTGTGGGCTTACAACTTGTTAAGCCTACCTTCTTCATTGGTGAAACTCTCAACTATGTCTATTATGTGCATTTTTGTATATTTTATCTTAGCCATGAGTAGCTAAACACCCATAACTTGGGGCTGTGGGAACCATGGGTAGTTGACTTGAGATGACCTAACTTTTGTGCATGTTTATGATTGGGGTTTTGCATGTATTATTTATTTCCCTTCATGATTAATGTTGTTTGGTGGTGGCCAACACCAAACCCTTCTTACTATCACGGTCTCGACTAAGGTAGTGACAAATAGGAAAAGGAAAGTAGATGACAGGATTCAATTGATGTTTTCCTGTCTAATCGACCAAACTTGACAAATGAGAGGTTGACTGGGACAATAGGTAACGGTTAGTGGCATGCAATGGTGGCTGACCAAGCGCCATGGTGAAATTTGACCTTTACCTTTACACGAGGGCTGGAAGAACCTAAGTTACCATCTTGCCTACAATCACCAATCATTGTTATGTTATCTAGATTAATTGAGTCAACGAGCCATGGGGAACACAAATTCCCAAGTTGTCCCCAAAATTGAGTGTTTTCTCATATTTTAATTAGTGTTTGTTTTATGTTGTCTTTGAATCACAACAACCCCCCCCCCCACACACACACATATTTAGAGAGTGTGGTTATAGATTCTAGGAATGATTAGTGGTGAAATCTTATAATCAAGCCTTGTATTCCCTGTGGAAGCGACCCTAACCTCTATTAGGTTAATTACTGATAGTGACCGTTTTCTTATTGGAACATGACCATCACCATCAAAATTATGGCATCGTTGCTGGGGAATACGGCTAGGCTTTGACTTAAATTTAATTAGTCAATTCTAGTGATGATTTCTAGAGTCTCTTGTACTTTACTTTTGTTTTATTTTTGTTGTTTGATCTCTTTTGCAAGGTGTACTAGGTTGTATGCCCAACACCAGAAGCCAAGGAAATTCTTTAGCTCCACTAAATTTAGAGATCCATTGACGACCAAGAAGGATGGCTCGAGTGAATGAGGACATTAAGGTCGAGGAAGATGTGCATGCGAATGAGGAAGAATTAAGAAGAGAGGAGAATCCACCACCATGGGTTAACTGGCCACAGTTTAGAGATTTTTATGCAAATGCCTATGGCTAGAATCAGTACCGATTAATCCCTGTAGCAATCGATGACCGACTTTATAGTACTTCCCTCTCCACCAGCAAATGCTGAGCTCACAGTATCAACTGGATTGCTCCAGATGCTCCAAAACCATGGCTTATCACAGGGCTACCATCATAGGATCGCTACTATCATTTCCAAAATGTCGTCTTTGTGTGTAAAAGTGTCATGGGGACATAAAATTTTTCTATTGATGTTGTTGGATTGAGGGTGTTTACCTTGTTACTGACTGGCAATGCAGCTGTATGGTTATTTGAACTTCCTCTGGGTACTATCATGAGTTGGACTGAGCTATCGAGGGCATTCTTAGAAAGATATTTCCCAAGGTTGAAGAAGCTGAGCTTAAGGACCAAATTAATAACTTCGAGTAATTGCCTGGAGACACTCTTAGCACTAAATGGGAGAGATTTACCAAATGCTATGGTCCCTGATCACAAAATTGTTTATGATGCTTTTTTCAAGATCTTCTATAGAGTACTTGATGATAATAGCAAAGCTTCCGCCAACAAGATCATGGGAGGTGTTTTTCTTGATCAACTATTTGAGCTAGTTGCTGAAGGAATAGAACAAGTGGTGAAGACAAATAGTGCATGGGGATAGAGTAAGTGTGTTAATACAAAGAGTTCTTGTGCGGTTACCACAAATAGTCAGTAGGCTAAAGTGAATGAAGAGATTATGGAGCAACTTACTTAACTCCGTACGAGCATATATTTGGTTTTGAAGCAAAACCAAGCTAGTGTGAAGGCCATAGCTCACCAACCCCTAATTACTCCTGCATGTGATGTTCAATTCTTTGATGAGGATGTCTATTATGTGAGCAACCAAGTAGCAGGTTTCTGGAACAACCCACAAGGGTCCAATTCGGGCTATTGGAGGCAAGGTTCCGGGAATCAAGGTCGGAACTTTAACAGTGATGGGATGTTCAGAGATAATAGGGTTGGATACTATGAGAGAGAAAGAGTTCTAGAGGCAAAATAGAGATGAGAGGACTATAGAAATGGTCCTTATGTGCCACCACACAATCGTGATGCCGGATCAAGACATTCTAGGATCGAAGATATGTTTGAAAAGTTGTTGAAGCGAGAAGACCATCAAGTTGATACTCTAAAGGGAATGAAAGCAGATATCTCAAGTATTAGTCAAACGATAGAGTCTCATTTAGTGGCAATGAAGCAACTTGAGCAACAATTTAGACAAGTTTCTTCTCAATTGAACCAACGCTAGAAGGGCACCCTACCAAGCAATACAGTTTAAAATCATAAAAATGAAGGGCATTACATAGCGGTGATGACTCGCAGTGGCAAGCTCACAAAAGATTCCCCCTATGTCGGTTATTTTAAATGAAGTCGTTGAGAAGGGTCTTGGTGGTGAAGTTGAAGTAGAGGGAGAAGATATGAAAGGTATTGGGATGCAACAAGAAGAGATAAGAGAGCATGACAAAGAGAAATCCATCCTAAAATCTCCTCCACCATTTCCTCAAAGGCTCAAGAAGAAGGAAGAGGAGGGTAAATTCAAAGACTTCCTCTCAATGTTGAAGCAACTCTCCATCAACATCCCTCTCCTAGAAGCATTAGAGAAAATGCCCGGATATGCTAAATATATGAAGGACTTAGGCACCATGAAACCCACTTTGAGACAATAGTTCTCCCAAAAACTCCAACAATGTAGTGCGATTATAACTAAATGCCTTGCTCAAAAGTGAGAGAACCCCGAGGCATTCACCATTTCTTGGACTATCGAAGAAATTGAATTTGCAAGAGCATTATGCGACTTAGGAGCAAGTATTAATTTAATGCCTCTTATCGTATTCAAATAACTTGGCCTTGGTACTCCTATACTGACACAAATAAGGTTGCTTATGGTAGATTAAACCATTAACAAGCCAGAGGGAATCCTTTTAGATGTGCTTGTTAAAGTCGATAAGTTCATCTTCCAGAAGATTTTGTGATGATCGACTGCGAAGTTGATTTTGAGGTGCACATCATTTTGGGAAGACCTTTTCTGGCCACTAGGAGAACACTAGTGGATATGGATTCAGGTTAGCTGCGGTTTAGGGTTAATGATGCAGAAGTTGTATTCAATATTCGCCAATCCCTGAAACACCCAGATGAATCTAAGAGTGAAGTGTGGACCCTCGATGATAGTTAACAAAGGAAGATGACAAAGTAGGGCCATGACATTAAACAAGGAGCTTCTTAGGAGGGAACCGAAGCATTTTACTAATTATTTTTTTATTTGAGACTTAGGGTAGTTGTAGTAGTTAGATTTAAATTTAGAGAAAATGATGCAATTGTAATAATTTTGAGGCTTTTTGTGCTTTGAGATTTGGTTTGCAGAAGAGAAGGGAAGAACTAAAGATCTGGAAAAAAATTGTACTTGGAACAGCTCCTACGAGCAGGCCTACAAGTCGTAGTCTTCACTATGCCTCGTAGTCATGCCTCGTAGGGGGAAATAGTAAGTATCTGAAGTTGGCATATAGACTACGAACCAACCTTACGATTCATAAGATCCTCTACAAGTCGTAAAAGGGGTTCATAGTACCTAGCTATGATTGCTAAATTTTTATAAATTGTTCGGTCCAATACGAGACTAGGGCCTAGAGTTGTAGGACAACCTATGACTTGTAGTCAGGATCTCGTAGCCCTGATCTGCAAAATTTTATTCACCAATCTGATTTAATATAAAAAGGTGTCAAAATGAAATTTGACCCTAAATGCATCCCAAACCCTAAACAAGTGATGGAAAACTTTTCCCCTTCACCCACGTCATTTTTTTGACCAAAATTAGGACTTTCAATGTCATTTTTCGATGGAGATTTCGGCATGGGTGTAAATTTCTAGGGTTTTATTGCGAAAATCATCTCTCTTTCCTTTGGTTTACTTCTCAATCCAATTGGTAAGCTCTTCGGTTATATTTTTTGATTTTTGTTGACGAGTTTGTTCCCTACATGAGTAAATCTTTAGTTTGATCATGGTTAAGTATGCCATACGTTGATTTTTTTAGCTAAACTTATAATCTAGGGTTTATACTTGAAAAAGATTGAGTTATGAATTGAACCTTGTTGAGATTCTTGAATGGATGATTATGAGCATGAAATTGATGAATTTTTAGTTTGTATTGTATTATTGTTGTCGGAGTTGAAATTTAGGTAGTATGGGGGTGATTTTCTATGCTTGAACATGTGGGATTGATTTAATCATTGTAAATGGTGATTGCACTCCTTTGGAACGTTGTATGGTTGTCAAGTGTGTGTTTGTAACGTATTTTATGTTTGGTGTGCTTGAGGAATTGTAAAATTGATTTCAACTCTTAAGATAATGGTCAGTTTGAACTACCAATGTTAATTTGGAATTGAATATGTGTCATTTCATCTGTCTTTGCTCTGATTTGCTTGAATGAGTTGAAATTTAGTGATATATTGTGCTTAGAGTCGAAAATAAGTAGGCATTGCATGTGGCTTCTGTGCCCAGTTACGAGGAACTCCTATGACTCATAAGATACTATACTAGTCGTAGTAGTCCCTTGTAGCAAGCATCAGTCACATGTAATTCCTTCATATCCCACATAGGAGACACATATATGACTCATAGTACTTGGTACGACTCTTATTGAGGGTCTCCTAAAACTTGGGTAAGTTTTTTAAATATTACTAGAACTAGGTACGAGACCAGGACTTTGACTCATACGCCATCCTACGAGTCATAACTGTATCTCGTATCTCTGACCAGAAAGAACTTTTAAAGGAACAATTGGTTCTACGAGGCCAGTATACTACTTGTAGGTCACCCTACGTGTCGTAACTGCACTTGTACCTGCATCTCTGTAGTTGCATCAATGCATAATTACTTATTAGTTGTTTTTTTCTTTGCTGAGCATTTTATTGGATCAAACATAATGGACTTAAATGATGTTTTGTAGGTTGTTTGCAGATAAAATGCCTCCAAAAGACAAATGGGTTATTCAATCTCTTCAACGGAGGCTACGGGATGAATCCTCCGACACCAAGCAATCCAAGGGCTCTGTGAAAGTCCACAAAGTCATGCTATAGAGGCCAATCAACCTTAGACTCGGGCGCTTGCAGCACAGATGCCAATGGAAGTGAGTGGTTCCTCCTAGTCTGAAGAGGAGGAACAACAGGGCAATAGGGACGGGTCAAACGATAGCTTACCATAGATGACCCCAGCATATTTTGGCTCTGAGTTTGAGTCATGAAGCACCTCCCAAACCCAGTAGTAGGAGGTTCAGTCCCAACCCCTAGCCGATAATAGATGGTGTGTCCCTTGAATGAGAAATAATATACGACCAGGGATTGGAGGATGAAGGGCATGGCAAGATGGTCCATCAATTTCATGAGGAGTCCAAGTTGAACACTACGGGACTAGACAGAGTACCCAGATTAGATGCGGGATTGGATGAGCATGGACTTGGGTGGACGACATAGCAGTAGGGAAAATATGCCCCTTACATAGTCCGTGAGTTCTATGTTGCATACCTTGTTACACTCCACCGGGGACTACCAAAGAACAAAAGACCAATTGAGTATCCAAGGCTATGAGTGATGATAGTCCGTGGGATGAGATTTGATATCACGGAGGAGATGATCCGACAAGTGCAGTTTGCGCCTGCTTATACAAGAGGAGATGATCCGACAAGTGCAGTTTGCGCCTGCTTATACAACCCTTTAGTCCACTACAAAGTACGATAGCCATACTGAGAAAATGAGGACAGCAGTAACTAGGAAGGATATCAGGGCTAGGACGAAGCTTCTACGATGGATTGCTAGCCAGATTTGTGAGGAGGGTGTTGAGATGACATGGGTCTCAAACCACACAAATCCTATATTAAAATCTTGCCTCTCATTTTGGGCCAAGTTTTGGTATTCCATTAACTATTGGCTTATTATGCCAACTGTTACGGATAATGTGATGAACCTCTAGAGAGACGTATTGTTAGCGAGCCTTCTAGCTGGGTGTGCTATATATTTGGCCCGAATCATTTCAAAGTAGATTCACGAGGCTGCAGCTCAGACAAGTACCTCAATGCCATTTCCAGTTTTGATTCATCAATAATGTAGTGCAATAGGTGTTCCTATTGACCCTCACTGGGAACCTAATGTAGAGGCCACACACACTATGGATCCCATCCTAATAAAGGCTGATAAGAACCCGATGGCCTTACCTAGAGCTACCCCACCTCCTATCCCAGAGCCATTGCCGGTCGAGCCACAAGTTCCAGGTTTACCTCTAGCTCCTACGAGTACCACTCTAGCTACTACAGAGCCCACAATAATAGCTAAGATCGATTCTACACTATCCACCAGCACCCAGGCACCAGCAGCCACTGCATTTTAGGTTGTCCCTCTTTTCTCTGTTGTTGCTTTTCAAGCTTTATTGTGTAGGGTTGCTGTAGTAGAAAGTAGGCTGCAAAAGTTATCAGTATGGTCCAGCTATTGATTGATCAAACTATTTGTGATGCTGAGGAGAGGATGAGGGAGTTTGCTCGAGAGTTAGTTAATGATAGAGTCCGAGAGGTTGATGCATGTGTCGATGCATTCAAGGCTAGAGTCCAGAAGAGGCTCGAGGCTATTAGGCCTATCGACAAGAGTGCGATGACTAATGAGTTGGCCAGGTTCAAGGCTGACTTGTTGCAGCTATTGGCAGCCCCTATTCCATCTCCAGAGGTAGCACTGATAGGTGATGAGGCATTTGATTGGCTCATTGACTGCCCAAACACCAGCAGAAAGAGACCCATTGAGCATGTTGATCCAGAGCCGACCCCGAAGAGGCCGATACCTGAGGAAACACTTTTGTTCGTGGCTATCAGAGAGAGAGAGCACAACACACCCCAAATGGTGAGGGTACTTCAGTAGAGGAGGAGAGGCCGACTCAGGACCCCACAGACTAGCCTGTGACTGGTGCATGAGCACCATGATGTTTGACCAGTTTTGACCCCAACTCGTACTTTTCTTTATGGATAGTTTGTCCTTTTTTGCAGACAATATTGTTTTAATTTTGGATTTTATGGATGTTCTTGTTGGATATTGTTTTTATGTTGTGTTTGGGTAATAGTTTTGTTAACTATTAGTTTTGAATGTACATATGTCTATGTTATGTTTTCGTATGTTCATTTTTTCATTGTATTGTTACTTTTAGGACAAAGTATCCTATTTTTGTGGGGTGTTGGAATTTATGGGTTAAGGTAAAGTCTGAGTAGCCTCAAGTCCATAACTTCCCTCATTTTTGATGCCAAGGTTTTCTTGTCGTGTTTCGTTTTCCTTGTGGATATTTATTTTCCTATCGCAGTAGTATATTTAGGTAGTGTAGCTAATGGGTAGATTCACAGTATTGTTATCTTTTGACAT
>JAOTQR010076627.1:0-12934 GCA_025774065.1 Solanum ossicruentum
CATTTTGCTTTATTCCATCATACTCCAAGGCCAAAAAATAGTCAATCTTTGGCTCCATCCGAGATTGATGGAAGAAAAATATAACAATGTAAGTAAATAAAAGCGAGAGTCTAAAATAATACATTTCCAGAATCCGAAAGATATCTTACTAATATAGGAGCTAAGCCTATCCAAGAGCAGTAATACAAATAAGATAAATAAATAAAGTGTCTTAATGTCTGAAGGGAAAGACATCAAAGGAGGGGAAGATCTGCGGCAGCTTTGACGGAAATAGCTCACCCTCAAATTGGACGGAATTTTTAAGTCATCTGAAAATTCGAGTCTCAAAATGAAATTCTATCGATTATGTTAGTTTCAAAATGTGAAAATTGGTCTACAAGAGTTGTCGCAATTAAATTTGGAGTTATTATGTGGATGCTAGGTTCGAAGATGGAATTTGAGTTAAAATTTGACTTAGGTTTGATTTTGATCAATAGTTTAAGTTTGAGTGTTCGGATTAAATTTTTAATGATTTCATTGGTTCTGAGAGGTGATTTTAGCACTAGAATAAGCTACATCATAATTTTTGGCTATTCTGATAGGGTTTTGATAATTCTAGTGCATAAGTTAATTGTTACGCCCCGAACCTACTCCATAAACGTAACTGGCACCCACAACCATTTTTGGTCCCAAGCGAACCATTTGATCGGACTACTTAATCAGCAAAAGACTCAAATAATCATGGAAAGGCTTTAATTAATATGTTAAGCCTATCAATCTGTCTGAATAAACTGAAAAGAGAAATAGTTCAACAATTAAATCAATCAAACCAGATACTTCATGGAAAGGCTTGATCGGGCTACTTAATCAGCAAAAGACTCAAATAATCATGGAAAGGCTTTAATTAATATGTTAGTCTATCAATCTGTCTGAATAAACTGAAAAGAGAAATAGTTCAACAATTAAATCAATCAAACCAGAACTGAAGTATCTGACACAAAGGCTATGGAACCTCTACTAGAATAGTTTGAAACAACTATCGGGATAGGCCCACGGTACCACAACTGAAAATAGTTACTAGAAAGGAAATCGTAAGCAATAACTCTAAGCCTCGAGCTCAGAAGAGGCCTCACTGATATCTTAATGGGCTAGTCCTCAATGACGCGGCTGTTGAGGGATTCTGTCACTTGTGTCTGCGTCATAAAATGATGCAGGTGCTAAGGACGTTAGTACGTGGAATATATGGTATGTAAAATAGCTAAAACAAAACTCAAGATAATGCAATATTTCTCAAAATACATAAACATATCTCAGAATGAAGTAACATAATAATAAGTACTCTGTATACTCAAAGTAACATGCTGAAAACTTGTATGTAAAACATATCTTACTTAACTTGGGGAATTTCTCTATCCGACAACTACCACTATAAGCTTTGTGGTGATATAGCGTCTTGCCCACGTTGCCAGAGTCATCCCGTACTTTATCGGGATAAGGGACAAAAGCCTAGGGGAGTGGATCCATCCCAAAACTGGGTCATCTCAATGGCAAGTGAGGAGTTATACCTAGGTACAATCCTATCCTACGCTAGCTACGTAATTCAAGTTATTAATTCTACTCTCACTCATATTGGTTCTCAATACTACTCCCAAAATATTTTTATAATGCTCATAACTTAAGGAATAAGAGTTCTCAAAACATCTTTGATCTTTTGGGACTTAGCTCAACTTAGTTTTTTCTTAACTTCTCTTATCTTGACTCTTTTCGTTGACTGAAAATGGTATCATCACAAGTATCTCAAAACATAAATGCATTTCTCAGCTACCTTGCAATTACCCAAAACTTTAATGTTTCTCAGACTTAATTCAAACTGTAAACTTTATAACTTTTCATGAATTAAATACAGGGTTCTCATAATTTCAACCACATTTGTAATTCTTGAATCACTTCTTAATTAGACAGAAATTATTGTAAAAATCATAATCATTATCAAGAAATAATGCATGAACAAATCTTCAATGAACTTGGCCCAAAAGTATGGGGAACTTTGATTCAAACGGGTAATCTGGAATTTTGATCATAAACTAGTAATTTAAGTTTCAAAATAGCAGGAGGGAAACTTTTGGATAGCCTAAAATACCTGGGAATTCAGATTCTTCTAAAGATTGGGGAAGATTTCTTGAAGACCTAATCTTCCTTTGGAGACTACGCTTGAATATCTTGTAACTTTTCTAACATTTAGAGAATAGGGATAGTGTGTTTTTAGGAATGAATTAGGTGAAAACTGACTAATATACGTATTTTGAGACATAAAGTTGATTGCAAAATAAAAGTCCTATTCTTGCTTTGGAGACTACGCTTGAATATCTTGTAACTTTTCTAACGTTTAGAGAATAGGGATAGTGTGTTTTTAGGAATGAATCGGGTGAAAACCAACTAATAGACGTATTTTGAGACTTAAAGTCAATTGAAAAAGGATCAAGATGCCCCCCAAATCAAAAGAAACTTTTTCCCACTTTTTACACATGTTTGAGTCACGCCAGGGGCGCAGACATGTATTTTTTCACGAATTTTTCCGAGATTTCAACTTTCATCGAATTTTTTTTTAAAAAACTAAGTGTGGCTTTGCGTCCTTGGCACATCGCGCCTTGGGCGCGGAAACCTCACTGTCTGAAATTAATTAGCAAAAATTTTAATTTGCCTCAATTGCTTAAATTCAAGTCGAGACCATTCTCCCACTCAATTTTTCGCGCTGATCACAAATTCGATCTCGGATTTGCAAATGGAGCATGGGAAGACGGTTACGCGTATGGTCAACTCTAGATGTATTTTGGTCTTTTCATCGAGCGTCACAATATCTCCCCCTTGGATCATTCGTCCTCGAATGATAACGGGGTGAACAAAACTTAGCTCAATTCACAAAATTACCGAATTTAACAAACATAAATCTTCAAGATAAATTATGAAAATTTACCTTCAAGATCTTCAGTTGGGCCAACGAACTAGTGTGGATACTTAGCAACAAGTGTGGATACTTAGCCTTCATATCTTCCTTTTCTTCTCATGTGCTTCTTCCATGAATTGGTTTCTCCACAATACTTTCACCGAAGCTATTTCTTTGGTCCTCAACTTACGAACTTGTCGATCTAATATTTGCATCGAGATTTTTTCATAGGACAAATTATCTTTAATTTCAACACTTTCAACTAGGACAACCAGAGAGGGATCTCCCAAGCATTTCTTAAAGCATAGAAATATGAAATACTGGGTGTATAGTACTCAACTCTACTGGTAATTCCAACTCGTAAGCTACACTTGTTGACATCCCAAAGGCGCAACGTCACGAAAACTCGTAAGAAATCTAATTAAAATGATTTACTAAGAAAATATTTAATTTTAGAAAAAATAATTTAATTTTAGGAGTTGCCACCTAATTTTAAGGATAATTAGGAAACCAATTAATTATTTATAAAATAGTTTATGAATCAAAATATTCCAGGTAAGGATTCAAGTTATTCCGAAGAGAAGGTATTAGCACCCTTCAGAATCCACAATTGTGGTCCCGACTGAACTCGTTTTTTCAAATTGAGGAGATACACAATATAACATAAGTATAATAGTCACAAAATATACACAAATAATGAAATAAATAATGATATGTGAAACGCCCTAGTATTTGTCTAATGTCAACAATATACACAATAACGAATATAAATAACAAATTAAAACTGTCCCGTCTTTTTGAATGGGGGCGGCCTTGAAAACCGACGGAGAAGTTTCGTCCTCGACCAATTTGACAAATAATATATGAATATGTGGGGTCTTTTTTAAAGAAAAAGAAAGTCAAAAAAGAGAAAAGAAAAAGAGTCAAAAAGAGAAAAAGTTAAAATAAGAAAAAAGGGGAAACACGCGAGGTCGGAAAAATTGTATCAATTAATGAGCTTCTTTAAAATTAACTAAGGAAAATAATTAATTCAATTATGAACTACTGAATTTCCCATAATTCGCAACCAAAATTTTAAAGTTAACACATGACAAATATGAACCTAAATTATATTTTTTCATCTTTTTTAAATGAGGAAGCCTCGAAATCCGATGGATAAATTTTTTCTTGACCAATTTAATGGTTAAAAATTGTTGAAATTAGGTCTTAGGCCTAACTCACACACCCCAAAAGCTAGCTCAAAAAAAAGCTAGCTCAAAGGGAGGAGGATTGCCTAAAGGAGACCACCCATCCTATTAACCACCAATGTGGGACTTTGTATCTCAACACCGCCCTCACGCCCAGTACTTAGCATCTGATGCGTGGACAATTTTTTCGAGGCCCAACATTGGGTGAGACGAGCCCTGCTCTGATACCATGTTGAAATTAGGTTTTAGGCCTAACTTACACCCCAAAAGCTAGCTCAAAAAAAGCTAGCTCAAAGGGAGGAGGATTGCCTAAAGGATACCACCCATCCCATTAAGCACCAATGTGGGACTTTGTGTCTCAACAAAAATACCAACAAATAATAACAACGACAACATTTATACTAAAAAAATAATTACAAAAATGAAGCGACGATCAGTGGACATAAAGAATTACTTTAAACTACAACACCACTATCATAATGTAATAAGATAATATAAAACCAAATAAGATTAATCTTTACAACTGAAGAAGAAGATAACACACATGTGGAACAGAGGTCGAGAAACAAAGAGGTAGAGAGCACAAAACCAACAGATAGCTAAAACTTGTAACGAAAATAAAATTCATCAAAGCAAACGAATAGCTAAAAAATTTAAAATAAATCAATTTTAACATGCAGTGGATATTAAATTTAAACTAAATTTTCCGTCTTTTCTAAATGAAGAGGCCTTGAAATCCAACGAATAGATTTTTCCTCGGCCAGGTTTAGCAAATAATAAACTTAAACTAAAGCTTTTGAATTTTTAAATATAACAATCAATCTAAACTAAAATTTTCCATCTTTTTGAATGGGAATGTCTCTAAATCCGTCGAAGAGATTCGTTATTGGCCAATGTTTAGCAAGCAATATAAAATGCAACAGATAAAATAATAATTCTTAGCCAATTGTAACAACAGCAGCAAACAAGAAATTATTCTCCAAGCCCACAATAATAAATGAACTACTCAATAAAATATTTAATAAATTATTAACTAAACTAGTGTTTACAACAAAAAGCGACTAACCATGTTTGGATGAAATTTAATTTAATAGTGTAACCCAAATGATTTTTAACAAAGTATTACTGGAAACATAAAAAAAATACATATGCTCATCAAAGCAATCAAAGCTCACCCTTAAAAAAATAGCAAAAATAATTAGATAGATATGATAAAAGATAACAATGCTTCCACTACTAGAATAAATTTTGAACACTTACAAACTAATCTAGAAGTCAAAACAATAAAATAACAAAAGAAGACAACAACAACAACAACATTACCCCATTGCCTCAAAAGCTCCCACCCATTGCGAGGTAAGGGGGAATCAGATGTACGCAACCTGACCCCTATGTTTAAAACATAGAGCGACTGTTTTCGAATGACCCATGATGAGCGTCAAAAGTTGCATTGACTAACTGCTACTTTACAATTGAACGAAGTGCAGACAGTTTAAAGAGTCATTTTGCTTTATTCTATCACACCCCAAAGCCAAAAAAATAGTGAATCTTTGGCTCCATGTGGTTGTGGAGAATCATTTTAGTGAGTGTGGGTGGGAAGATAATGAGTGTGTTGGAGGAATATTATGAGAGGAAAAAAGAAGGAAAAATAATGGTAAGGAACAATAAAAAAACATGCGGGATCTAGTTAATTTAAATATATGATGAATTAAATTAGATCAAAATTAATGAGCTTAAAGACATGGATGAAAGAAGAAAAAAAATTATTATACTCTGTTAAAATTTAAAATTAAACCAATTGAAATTTTGATTATTTTTTAAAATAGAATAGTATCAAATCAATCTAAAATCATCAAAAAAAAGTATTTTAAACAATTAAAATTCAACATAAAAAGTATGATTTTTTAGAAGTGTTGGACAAAAATTGGGTGTCAACAACACTACCAACCATTCTCAGAATCTGGTAAGGACCAATATATCGTGGATTGACCTTCCCCTTTTTCTCGAATCTCATACCTTTCATTAGTGATACCTTCAGATACACCCAATCACCTACTTCAAATTCTAAATCTCTCCTCCTAACAAAAGTGTAAGACTTTTGCCGACTCTAGGCTGTCTTCAGCCTTTTCTGGATAACCTTCACCTTCTCCATAGCTTGGTGGATTAGATCTAGCCCTATTAATCCTACCTCACCCACTTCAAACCATCCAATGGGTGATCTACACCTTCTCCCATAAAGGGCCTCATATGGAGCCATCTGTATGCTAGCCTGGAAGCTGTTATTGTATGAAAACTCAATCAAAGGTAAGTGATCATCCCAGTTACCTTTAAATTCTATCACTCACGCCCTCAACATATCTTCAAGGGTCTGTATGGTTTGCTTCGCTTACCCATCTTTCTGTGGATGAAAAGTTGTACTAAGATCTACCTTTGTACCAAGTCCTTTCTGAAAGGACTTCTAAAACTCTATTGTGAATTGAGCTCCTCTATCTGAAATGATAGATATAGGGACCCCGCGCAGCCTAACAATCTCTTTAAGATAAAGTCTGGCATAGTCCTCAATTGTATCAGTCGTCTTGACAGGTAAAAAGTGAGCTGACTTGGTCATCCGATCTACTATAATCCATATTGAATCATGTTTTCTACGAGATTGAGGTAAACCTATTATAAAGTCCATGTTAATCATCTACCACTTTCATTCTAGAATATCTATGTTCTGGGCTACACCATAAGGCCTCTGGTGCTCTACCTTAACTTGTTGGCAATTCGAGCACCTAGACATGAACTCGACAATGTCCTTCTTTATACCACCCCACCAATAGACTTCCCACAAATCTCTATACATATTTGTCGCATCAGGGTGAATAGAGTATCTACATTATAAGCTTCAGCTAAGATCCTATCTCTAAGGCCATCAACATTTTTTCACACACAACCTGCCTTGGTACCTCAAGATTCCATCTCCCCCTTTTGCAAACACCAATACTTTATGTTTCTGAACATCTTCTTTCAACTGAATGAGGATAGAATCCCTGTTTTGCTTTTCTTTCACCTCCACCACTAAGGATGAGTATGCCCCATTTATGATGATAGCACCACCTTCAACGGAATCTTCAATCTGCTCCCCATTAACGGTCTAATCTGTGCACCTCTTTAGCTAATTCTTTCTTTCTGTTCTCAATGTGAGCAGTGGTTCCCATAGTCGACCTGCTAAGAGCATTAACAACTACATTAGCTTTACTTGGGTGATAAATGATGCTCATGTCATAGTCTTTCAGCAGCTCTAACCACCTTCTCTGCCTCAAATTCAACTCCTTTTGACTGAATACATACTGCAAACTCTTGTGGTCCGTGAATACATCTATGTGCCCACCACAAAGATAGTGTCTCTAGATCTTTAGAGCATACACAACTGCAGCAAGCTCAAGATCATGAGTTGGGTAATTTTTCTCATGGGTCTTAAGTTGTCTGGAGGCATATGCTATCATCTTGCCACTCTGCATCAATACACATCCAAACCCAACTCTGGAAGCATCGCAATATACCACAAAGTCATCAGTTCCCTCGGTTAAGGATAAGATCGAGGTTGTGGTTAGCCTAGTTTTCAACTCTTGAAAACTCTTCTCACAAGCTTCTGACCATACAAACTTAACCTTCTTCTGAGTCAGCTTAGTTAAAGGAGCTGAAATAGAACAAAATCCCTCTATAAACCATCTGTAATACCACACCAAGCCCAAGAAACTCCTTATCTCTGTTGGAGTTATGGGCCTTGGCCAATTCTTTACTACCTCAATTTTTTGGGAATCGACCTCAATACCTTCACCAAACACAATGTGCCCCAGAACTGCCACAGATGCCAACCAAAACTCTCACTTAGAAAATTTGGCATATAGTTGTTGATCCTTAAGGTTCTGAAGGATAATTCTCAGATGGTGAACATGCTTCTCCTTGCTACGGGAGTAGATCAAAATGTCATCTATGAACACAATAATAAACATATCTAGATACTATCTTAACACCCTATTCATAAGATCCATGAAAGCTGTTGGTGCATTTGTCAATCCGAAAGACATAAACAAGAACTTATAATGGCCATAGCGGGTTCTGAAAGCTATCTTAGGAATGTCTCTCTCTCTAACTTTAAGTTGATAATACCCAAGTCTGAGGCCTATTTTGGAGATATAAGTAGCACCCTGAAGTTGGTCGAATTAGTCATCGATTCTGGGAAGAGGATATTTGTTCTTTATGGTGACCTTATTCAACTGATGGTAATCTATGAACATACAAAGAGAACTGTCCTTCTTACACATGAAGAGAACTGGAGCACCCTAAGGTGAGATGCTTAGTCTAATGAAACCCTTATCTAAGAGATCTTTCAGCTGCAACTTTAACTCTTTTAGCTCTGAAGGAGCCATACGATATGGAGGAATGGATATGGGTTGAGTATCTTGAAGAGTATCTATCCCAAAATCTATATCCCTATCAGGAGGGACCCCGGGAAGATCCTCAAAAAAACTTCTGGGAACTCATTCACAACTGGGATAGACTGAAGAGATGGTGCCTCGGCAAAAGAATCCTAAACTCTGACTAGGTGGTATATACACCATTTAGAAATTAACTTTCTGGCTTTTAGGTATGAGACAAACTGACCCTTAGGAAAAACTGAGCTACCCTTCTATTCTAGGACTGGTTCATTAGGAAATGAAACTTGACTTCTCTAGTTCTGTAATCTGTGGAAACCAGCATATAGCCAGTCCATGCTTAGGATGATATTGAAATCTACCATATTTAACTCAACCAAATTAGCTACAATAGTCTTATGATAAACTAAGACTAGACAACCCTTATAAATTCTTTGGGCTAGAATAGAACTCTCTGGTAGGAGTGGAAACACTGAAAGGCTCAAGAAGATATTCTACACTGACTTTCAAACTTTATAGCTACATAGGGAGTCATAAATGACAATGTGGCACCTGGGTCTAACAATTCATAGACATCATAAGTAAAGATTTTGAGCATACTGGTAACCATATCTAGTGAGTTTTTTCCTGCTCCTGTCTGGTGGTCATGTCATATAAGCGGTTTGTGCCCCTGCCTACTCCTAATATAGTGCCCCTCTAAGGTGGCTTAACCTGCAGTGCTGAAGAAACTGACTATTATCTATTGTCTCTTACATTCTGCCTTCCCATAGGACAATCCTTCAAGAAGTATCCTACCTGACCACATTTGAAGCAACCATTTGTGCCCATAAGGTACTTTTCAGGATGAGACCTACCACACTTCCAGCAAGTAGGATAATGGTTCGATCCTTGAGCGATGCTACCCTATGATTGGATGCCCGAAAACCTGTGGTTCTGTGATCCTTATTTATTCCTGACCCTCGGTGTAGGTGCACTAACAGATGAAGGTGTTGGTCCAGATATCTTAGGCTGAAAGGATGACTGATTTCCGCCTCTAGCCCCTCTCTTACCTATCTCCTGGGCTGAGGCCTTGGCTCTTTTACTCCTGAACTCTTCCTTATCCTACATTTTCTCCTCCTTTACCTGCTACACATATATCATTAAGCAGGCTATGTCCATGTCCCCAATCAAAATAGCATTCCTACCCTCTCTCTTAGTCATACGAGAGAGTCCTAATATGAACAAGTCCATCCTAGTACGCAAGTCTGTCACCATGGCTGCAGCATAATGGGACAATTGGGTAAACTTGAGGTTGTACTCCACACACTCATACTCTTGTTTTAGATTCAGGAATTCCCTTACGTTAGTCTGCCTCATCTCTCTAGGAAAGTACTATCCCAGAAAGGCCTCGTCAAACACTATCCAACTAACAGCTGGTGCCCCATCTACCCTGCTTCCTCTCCATTGGACAAACTAGAGTCTAGCTACTTCTTTGAGCTGGTCGGTAGCCAACTCAACCCGCTCAGTATCATAAATATGCTTAACTTGGAACACTTCTGAAGCTCCTCAATAAAATTTTTAGGATCCTCCTTCACATTCGACCCCGTGAATTCTGGTGGGTTCATTCTCAGAAACTCCTGAACTCTGGTGGTATCTGACCCGTCATTCCTACCATCTCTCTGGCGACCTCCCTGAGTAATGACCGCCTGAGCCACAGTCTGGATGGCCTGGTGGAGCTTCGCATTGGAGACATCTGCTTGTTGTGGCTGCTCAATAGGCACAGCTGGACATTTGGGTCCCTCAAAACTGGGCCAGGCTGGATTGCATTTTCTCCTGGCTGGGGGCCCTCTACCCCTTTCTAGCCTGTCGGCTCTGCGTGGAGGCATGATCTGAAAACCACGGAATGAACACACGAGTTAGGAGGGACTTAACAGAGGTAAACTCTGAAACACTAGACAAAGAATAACAATTAATGGTGACACTTCCTAATGACCTGTAGCCTCCCTATTATAGATGTGGCACGCATCACACACATAATATGCACTCTACTAGACATGGTCTCATAGACTCCTTAGGACTCTTGAACTTTGTGCTTTGATACCAAGTTTGTTACGCCTCGAGCCTACACCCGAGACATAACTGGCACTCAGAACCATTGTTGGTCCCGAGCGAATCACCTAGACTAGCTACTTAGTCAGCAGAAAACTTAAATAATCATGAAACGGCTTTAATTAACATGCTAAGTCTATCAATCTGTCTGAATAAACTGAAAAGAGAAGTAGTTAAATAATTAAATCAATCAAATCATAACTTCAGTATCTGATACATAGACTATAGAACCTCTGCTAGAATAGTCTGAAACTATTACTGGGACAGGCCCATGGTAGCCACAACTGAAAATAATTACTAGAAAAGAAATCATAAGCAACAACTCTAAGCCTCTAGCTGAGAAGAGGCCTTACCGATATCTGAATGGGGGTCTGGTCATCAATGAAGCAGCTGTTGAGGGACTCTGCCACCTGCTCTGCATCATAAAATGATGCAGGTCGTAAGGACGTCAATACGTGGAATGTATGTTATGTAAAATGGCCAAATTGGAACTCAAGATAATGCAATATTTCTAAAAATACATAAACATATCTCAAAATAAAGTAACACAATAATAAGTACTCTGTATGCTGAAAATAACTTGTTGAAAACTTGTATGTAAAATATATCTTACTTAACTTAGGGAGTTTATCTAATCGAAAACTACCACTATGAGCTTCGTGGTGATATAGCGTCTTGCCCATGCTGCCAGAGACGTCCCGTACTTTGTCGGGGTAGGGGATGAAAGACTAGGAGAGTGGATCCATCCCAAAATTGGGTCATCTCAGTGGCAAGTGAGGAATTGTACCTAGGTACAATCCTATCCTATGTTGGCTATGTAGTTTATGAGTTCAAGTTATTAATTATACTCTCACTCATATCGATGCTCAATACTACTCCCAAAATACCTTTCATAATGCTCATAAGTTAAGGAATAAAAGTTCTCAAAGTATCTTTGATCTTTTTGGGACTTAGCCCAACTTAGCTTTTTCTTAACTTCTTTTATCTTGATTCTTTTCTTTCACTGAAAACCGTATCATCACAAGTATATCAAAACATAAATGCATTTCTCAGCTATCTTGCAATTACCCAAAACATTAATGCTTCTTAGACTTAACTCAAACTGTAAACTTTATAACTTTTCATGAATTAGATACAAGGTTCTCATAATTTCAACCATAACTGTAATTCTTGAATCACTACATTAATTAGGCAGAAATTATCGCAAAAATCATAATCATTATCAAGAAATAATGCATGAACAAATGTTCAATGAACTTGGCCCAAAAATACAGGGAACTTTGATTCAACCAGGTAATCTGAAATTTTGATTGGAAACTAGTAAATTTAAGTTTCAAAATGGCGGGAGGATAACTTTTTGATAGCGTTACATACCTGGAAATTCATATTCTTGGGAAGATTGGAGAATATTTCTTGAAGCCCTAATCTTGCTTTGGAGACTGCGCTTGAATTTCTTGGAACTTTTCTAATGTTAGAGAATAAGGATAGTGCGTTTTTAGGAATGAAACAGGTGAAAACTGACTAATAATGTATTTTCAGACTTAAAGTCGATTGCAAAATGACCAAGACGCCCCCTAGATCAAAAGAAGCTTTTTCTCACTTTTTACACATGTTAGCGTCGTGCTAGGGCCGTGGACATGTGTTATTTCGTGAATTTTTTCGAGATTTCAACTTTTGTCAGAAAATGAAAAAAAATTAAGTGTGGCTCCGCGTCCCTAGCACGTCGTGCCTTGGGTGCGGAAACCTCACTGTCCAAAATTAATTAGTGAAAATTTTAATTCACCTCAGTTGCTTAAAATTTGAGTCAAGACCATTCTCCCGCTCAATGTTTCGCGTTGATCGCAAATTCGATCTCGGATTTGCGAACTGAGCATAGGAAGAGGCGTTGCACGCATAGCCAACTCTAAGGGTATTTTTATCTTTTCACCGGGCGTCACATTAGTATAGTTGTGACTTATCAGATTTTGGATTAAGGAGACCGCAGATTCAATTTTTGATGATTCCATTAAGTTCGAAATGTTAAATTTAGTAGGATTGCACATATGGTTCAGGTGTACGAAATTATGAACGAATCTTGAGGGTTCATTCCATAATTGTGCTTTGTTGAATTTATTTATATCTGGTGCATATTTATTCTTCGTGTTCGCATTCCTGGAGCTCACATTCGTGAAGTGCAATTAAATTGCTTTTCACGATTGCAAAACCATATTTAGGATTATAATGAAGAACCCTTGATGTTGTCACACCCCTCCCTGGGGTCGTGACCAGTGCCCGATGGGAGCACGTAATCACATACTAAGTCGATTTCCTTTAAA
>JAOTQR010076628.1:0-12934 GCA_025774065.1 Solanum ossicruentum
GGTGTCGGGTGATGGCATTAAGGTGGATCTGAAGAAGATGGAGGTGATTAGAAACTGGCCTAGACCTTTAGCTCCATCAGACTTAGAAGTTTCTTGGGTTTGGTGGGTTATTACCAGAGGTTTGTAAATGGTTTCTCTTCTATTGCTTCTCCTATGACTAAGCTGACACAAAAGCGGGTAGAATTTGTGTGGACCGATGAATGTGAGAAGAGTTTCCAAACTTTGAAAGATAAACTTGTCCCCCCTTCTATCTTGTCACTACTGGGAGGGTTAGAAGGATTTGTTGTATATTGTGATGCCTCAAGAATTCGTTTGGGGTGTGTTTTGATGAAAAATGGTAAGGTAATATCATATGACTCTAGACAACTTAAGGAGCATGAGAAGAATTATCCCACCCATGATCTTGAATTGGCAACCGTGGTATTTGCTTTGAAAATTTTGCGTCGCTACTTGTATGTGGTTCATGTTGATGTGTTTACCGACCACAAGAGTCTCCAATATGTGGTCACCCAAAAGAATCTTAACTTGAGACAAAGAAGGTGGTTAGATCTCCTTAAAGATTATGACATAAGTGTCCATTATCACGCCGACAAAGCTAATGTTGTGGGCGATGCTCTAAGTAGGGGTGTCTATCGGTATTTTAGCTCATGTTGATGATGGTGGCAAGGAAGTGGCTAGAGAGATTCACCAGTTGGCTAGACTTAGGGTTTGGTTGGATGAAGTTGATAATGGTGGTGAGTGGTTGTTTATGGTTCTAAGTCATTTTTGATTGAGAAGGTATAAGGCACCCACCTTGCTAAAGTTAAAGGCCTTGGTGAGAGATGGTAAAGTGGAGGTTTTCTCCCAAGGGGTAGATGATGTCCTTAGCTACCAAGGTAGATTGTGCGTGCCAAATGCAGGTTACTTGAAGGAATTGATCTTGAAGGAGGCCCATAATTCATCCTATTCTATTCACCCCAATTCTACAAAGATGTATAAAGACTTGAGGGAGGTGTATTAGTGGGGTGGTATGAAGAGGCACATTGCCAAATTCATATTCGGGTGTCACAATTGCCATCAAGTGAAGGTCGAACATCAAAGGTCGGGTGGCCTATCCCAAGATATAGAGATTCCTATTTAGAAGAGGGAGGAGATCAACATAGATTTTGTGGTTGGGTTGCCGAAGACTAGGAAATATTTTTACTTTATGTGGGTTGTTGTGGATAGAATGACAAAGTCGGCTCACTTCCTACTGGTCAACATAGATTTTGTGGTTAGGGTGCCAAAGATTATGCCAAGTTTTATATACATGAGTTGGTTAGATTGCATGGGGTGCCCCTTGTCTATCATTCCGAATCGTGGTGCTCAATTAACTTCTCACTTTTGGAGGTCCTTCCAATGAGGTGTTGGTACCAAGGTTAAGCTTAGCACGACTTTTCACCCTCAAACGAATGGTCAAGCCGAGAGGACTATCCAAACTTTTGAGGATATGCTTGGAACTCATGTCTTAAGGGTAATTGGGATGAACATCTTCCACTCATTGAATTAGCTTACGACAATAGCTACCACTCTAGCATTAGTATGACTCCCTCTGAAGCTCTTTATGGTAAGAGTTGTAGATCCCTGGTTGGGTGGTTTGAAGTGGGGGAAACGGCTTTGTTAGGTCCAGATTTGGTCATGGAAACCTTGGAGAAGGTGAGGTTCATAAGGGAGAGATTGAAAAAAGCCCAAAGTAGACAAAAGTCCTACTCCGATGTGAGGAGAAGAGATCTTGAGTTTACGGTTGGACATTGGATTTGCCCAAAAGTCTTATCTACGAAGGGTGTTGTCCGATTTGGCAAGAGTGAGCCTAAGGTTTGTGGGTCCTTATAAAGTTTTGAGGAGAGTAGGTAAGATAGTAGATGAGTTGGAGTTGCTTATAGGGATGGATATGATTCATCTTATCTTCCATGTATCCATGTTAAGAAAGTGTGTGGGAGACCCAAGTGCTATGTGCCCTTGGATGTTGTGTGTGTAATAGAAGATAATTTGACTTATGAGGAGGTCCCAGTAGAAATTTTGGATAGACAAGTGAAGAGGTTGAGAAACAAGATGTAGCTTCTGTCAAGGTCCTTTGGAGGAACCAACAAGTTGAAAGTGCCACATGGGAAGCCGAAGCGGACATGAGAAAGCGATATCCATATCTCTTCCATTCTACTAAAGCCTAAGGTACTAATTTAAGTCCCTTATATGATTTCAAGTCTTAAGTTTAAGCCCTTATGTCATTTTGCATGCATTCATGTTTATGTTGACAAGCTTATGGTGATTTTTGACATTCATGTTGAAATTTTTGAAACGGATATTTAAATGCCTTTGTTGCATTCATATCGAGCTGAAATCTTTATGATTACTTCTCTTACTCATGTTTCTTTAGCATTCAGGGACAAATCTTCCCAAGATGGAGATATTGAAATGCCCCAAAAATGCCCCGCAAATGTGCTTCAGGAATGCCCATAATCGTAATTTTCATATATCTCAAAATTCGTCTGTGATATCGAAAATCCGACTTTATATTCTTAATCGGGGGCAAACTTGAGTGGGAAATGGGTTTAACCCAGATTTTAGAGGACCCATAGTAAAAAATAATTTTCGCTAATTTTCCTTATCCAGTGTGCATCCGCGACCAGGCCGCGATGTAGACTGGATGCTCATAAGTGTTAAATTTGCCTTCACATTGGGTCCATTCGCTGACCAAATATGGACCAGTACAAATTTTTCTGTAGTTTTCTGTTTCGGTCCAAGGGCATTGAGGTCATAGCCTCGTGTCCACTTATGCATGAAAACACCTATACATTTTCAACTCTACATCACTCAAGACCCTCTCAAAAACCCCTCCAAGACTTAACCAAATATCTCATTCAAATCCCAAGAATTTCAAGCCTAACTTTTTAGAACTTAAGGATTCTCTTCAAGCTCAACTCAAGAAAACTTAAATTTGAGGTATGTGGGTTTCATCCATTGGGTCCTTTTCACCCATGGAGCCTAATCTCTTTTTTATGAAAATTACATGTTTTCAAGTTGTATCATTTATGGGTATCTCTTATTATAAATTTTGATTATAAATTATGTAGGGGTTTTAGGAAATATTGATTGAATATGCATATCTATCATCAAGCTTATACTATGAGTTGGTTTTGTCTATTGAGACTATGTATGTTTTGAGCTATGAAACTATGATCTATTATGAGATTTAATGATAGATTTCAAGGTGTTTTACATGAGGGCTTTACTATATGTTAGTGGGTTTATTTACATTGAGTTTTCTCATATTATTTCACTCTTGAATTGTATGATTATGAACTAGCATTACACACCCACCAAGTGTTTGATAAAATATCTTGACAAGGATTATCAAGTTACTGATGATGATCTATAACATGGTTTATGATCTAAGTGAAAATATATGATGATTAAGGGATTGCATGTATACACTGAATTCATGGAAAGTATCTATGGTGTCGCAAGAAGACCACACCTTATTGTGTGGTGACATGCCCAATCACCACGTTGAAGGGTGGATACCTCGACCACCTTATTGGTGGGTGACATGCCCAATCACCACGTTGAGGGGTAGATACCTCGGCCATCTTGTTGGCGGGTGACATGCCTAATCATCACATTGAGGGGTGGATACTTCAACCACCTTGTTGTGGGGGTGACGTTTCCAATCACCACATTGAGGGGTGGATACCTCAATCACCTTCAAAGGGGGTGACATGCCTTGGATTAGTAGTTTGCCTGGTCTATGTTGATTATGGTCTCTTCTCATACATGTAATATATATTTTGCAAATTATGCAATTTACAAGCATGTTTTACTTCAAGCATTGATCATGCATGTCATATTGATATTATCCATTGCTTATGATTATGCATTTTGACTATGTTGGTCTTATTGCATTGCATCCTACATACTTAGTACATTCAAATGTACTAACGCATACTATATGCCAACATGATATTACCATGTAGGGACCAAAGCATCTCTCAATCATCCTCCACGTGGCTAGTTCAGCGCTTTAAAGATAAGCTTTAGTGAGTCCTCAAGTCCGAGGATACTATCCTTATTACTCTTGCTATATTGAGACTTCTTCGTGTTGAACACTTGTTATTATGAGGGTGAGCCCGGAGAGTGTCTTGGCCCCCGCTCCAATCTATGTTAGAGGTGTTGTTGGAATATGTGATGTAATTATGCTATGAGCTGGACTCTCCAATGTTTTATGATTATCAAAGACTTCCCTTAGACCCATTTTCCCTATTTATATTTCTTGTTGTTGTTACTTTGCTTCCGCAACCAAGGATGTGTGATTGATATGCTAAGAGGCTTGTTTGGGGTTCCTTCGGGTTCCCTATTCACCGTGTCATGTTTAGGCCCTTTAATTGCAATTTTGACCAATTCACCGCAACCAAGGATGTGTGATTGGTATGCTAAGAGGCTTGTTTGGCCGTTTTAATTGCAATTTTGACCAATTTTATAATGTAACCAAATCGAATCAATTAGTTAATTTGGCTACAAGACGAATAAATATAAATCAATTAATGAGCTTATTGAATTATCAAGGTGAAATAATAATTTACAATTAAATCAAGATAATTAACAAGAAATAAAATCTATTTAGAACGATTTTTGAATAAATTTAACTTCAAAAAAATATTAACACTAAAACAACTTAAAATATATATTTTTTCAAAGATAATTATTTCAAATTGTTGAACATTCAATAAACTCAATAATTAATTTATATTGTGAAAGGTAAAAATTGGGTGTCAATAGAAAATATTTACAAATGTATCATGCAGAGCACAAGGATGACAACAAATAAAGAAAGCCATTTCAGAACATGGACATTGAAGAAGAAAGGACACATTGGGAAGCTCAAGGATATAGAAAAGAAATGAATAGTGTGGAGACTCTACAAAACCCTATTTAATAGGGTCTGAATGTTTTTATATGGATGGTGTTGGGCTGGTCCGGATCCTTTTTATAGACTAAATTTTATTTTCTTAATAAAATGGGTCACGAGCCCACTAGTTAATTTTTTTTTAAAAAGAAGAAGAAGAACCATACTTCTACAAAATCACCTAGAAACACACACATGTCACTACCAACAAACACACAACAATTTAAAAGAAGTCAACCAATTCCTCCACTTCCCATACACACTCCCACTAAAACAAAACTTCCTCACCAATTTTTATATAAAATAAAAGATTAAAATTAAGTTTTAAGTTAAGATTATGATCAGGATATTTCAAAAAAAAAAAAAAAGAGGGCATACAGTGAGAAGACAAAAAAGAAGAAAGAACACACCCAAAAAAAACACGAAGTGGAAGACTTTTTTTTCAAACCTTGAAGAATTGAGTTTAGTTTTTATTCGAGTTTCCAATAGTAAAGTGAAACGACCCCAAAAAGTTCTCAAAAATGTGTCTTGGAAGCGTCTATAATCGTAATTTCTGTATATCTCAAAATCCCTGCGTGATATCGAATATTCGACATCATATTCTTAATCAGGGGGTAAAATTGAGTGACAAATGGGATAATCCCTATTTTAGAGGAACCGTATCAATATTTGATTTTCCAAAAATTATGAATTCTATAGATGATCTGTGTCCCTACGCCGCCAGGGCGGACCAGTGTTATTTTTGCTCCATTTTCCTATTTCAGTCCAGGGCCTTTGGATCTTGGGCATAAGCCTTCCCATGCGTAAAACACCTATACTTAGTCATATTTCAACTTAATATCATACAAGACATTCCCCAAAACCCTCTCTAACACTTAGACAAATATTTCATCCAAATTCTAGCATTCCAAACTCATTCCGGATCTAAGGATTTCATTCAAGCTGCAAGTTCTCAATCAGATCTTCATTAATGAAATCTCCAAAGTTGAGGTATGTGGGTTTCAACCACTGGGTCATTTCACCCATGGTGCCCAATCTTCCTTTTTACATAAATTGCAAGTTTCTAAGTTGATTTACTTATAGGTCTTACTTATTATGAATTTGGTTATAAACTATGTTGGGATTTCATAAAATAATGACTGTTTAAGCATGTTTTGAGCTATGAATCTATGATCCATTATGTGATTTGAAGAGGGGTTTTGATCTAACTTGCAAAAGGGTATTACCACGTGTTGGTTGGTGGTTTTAAGTTGGTTTTTCTCACATGATTTCACTCTTCAATTGCATGATTTTGTGCTAGCATTTCACATCCGCCAAGTGTTTCATGAAATATTTGGTTAAGGATTCTTGAGTTTTTGAAAGTCTATTGTATGGTTTGTGAACTAAGAGATTTTTTTATGATGAAAAGGATATGCATGTGAGTTGTTTTCATGAAAAGTATCTATATCGTTGCAAGTTGACCACGTCTCGATCGGGAGGGGGGGTGATAGGCCCGAACTACCATGTTAGGAGGTATGTACCTCAATCATCTCGTTTGGGGGTGGTAGGCCGAACTACCATGTTGGGGGGGTATATACCTCAATCTCCTCGCTCACGGGGTGGTAGGCCTGTGCTACTATGTTGGGGGGTATGTGCGTCAATCACCTCGCTCTAGGGGTGCTAGGCTAGTGCTACCATGTTGGGGGTTTTGTACCTCAATCGCCTCACCAAGGGGGTGGTGGGCCTTGGTCTCTTCCTACACATGTAATATATTCTTTATAAGCATGTTTTACTTCAAGCACCATTCATGCATGCCATATTGTTACTATGCTCATTTATTGCCTATATTTACGCATTTTGCTTATGTTGCCCATCACTTGTTTTATTGCATCCTACATACTTAGTACATTCAAATGTAATAATGCATACTCTATGCCAATATGATGTTACCATGTCGGAACCGAAGTTCCACTTGATCATCTTCATCCTCCACGTGGCTAGTAATATCTCTGAAGCAAGTTTGGTGAGTCCTCAACACCAAGGACGATATCTTTTGATCTCATGTTATGCAAAGACTCTCTTTCTTTTATTGTATGCTTTTAACTATGAGTTGAGCCCGAAAAGTTGTCTTGGCCCCCGCTCAATTTGAAGTTTAAAGGTGTTGTTAGACAAGTTATGTAATGATGCTTTGAGCTTGACTCTCTTTACTATTGTGTGTTTTTAAGCTATGAAAGACTCCCTTAGCTCCATTATCCTTATTTTTTGTTCTCTTGTTGTTGTTTAATTTCTTCCGCGATCAAGAGGCTTGTTTGGGGTCCCTTCGGGTTTCACATTCGTTGTGTCACGTCTAGGCCCTAGGTTTGGGTCATAACAAAAATGGTATATGAGCACTAGGTTGTTAATGGTCCTCGGCATCCAAAACACCGCATCGATTAGAGTCTTATTCATGGTTGTAAAGTGCACCACAACTATGAGTAAGAGGCTACGAGGTATCTTAGGAAATGTTTTACTTCTTCATGATCTATATCGTGCCATAGAGTTAACTCATCTAAGGCTTATATATTATTCCTAATCATTGCATTTCAGAATATGTCTCAAGCTATTTAGGACAGTGACATATCAAATACGGAGGTTTGTAATGCTCTATGGCTATTAGCTAAAGCGGTGACAACTCAACTCGGTCAACAAGTGGGTGCTCCCGAGACTTCAAGGGATAAGGGAAAGGAGAAGGAGGCCAAGACGGCTCGAGTTGGTGGTGCCTCATCTTCTATTACTCCACCAGTGCCCAAGTAAAACAAGGAGACGATCAATTTCGTCTATTGTCTAGGTATGGCAAGGAGCATAAAGGGAAGTGTTTGGCAGGAGTTGAAGGTAGTTTCAAGTGTGGCAATGTAGGGCATAAGATGAGGGATTACCCTATGGACTCCAAGGAAGGGAGAAGGATAACTCAACTTGAAGATAGGCTGCTAAGCCCAGTGGCTATGGTGGAAGGACTCATCCTAGGTGCCCAAATGGTAGGAGAAAGCATTATGGCATATGTAGGTGAAACACGGGTGCATGCTTTGGGTGTGGAAAGATGGACCACAAGCTTTAGAATTGCCCACATGTTCAAAGGAAAGGTAAGGGTATTGGTGTGAAAGTTTCCCTTACATACCGAAAGTGTGGGAAAGGCCATGGTGGCCCATGATTGAAGAAGTCTAATTCTTGCTTTGGTTGTGGAGAATTTCATCACAAAGTTAGTGGTTATCCTCATGTTCAACCCGACGGTAGAGGTGGTGGTCCTCAAGGCAATGGAGTTGATGTTCAAGTTTTCTCCACGAGTCACAAGTGTGGAGGGTACTATCTGAGAGATTGGGTGGCTGGTTCAAGTGTATGTTTCAAGTGTGGTGCAAAGAATCATGAGTCGGGGCACTGTCCATGGGTTACTAAGGATTATGGAGTTGATCGTCGACATTTCCAACTACACCCCTGTAGGGGATCACTAGACTTGGCATGGTGCTCTATAGGTATACTAAATGTTTTTGATGTTGATGTGTATGCTTTGATTGACCCAGGTGAAACTCTTTCTTTTGTTACTCTTTTTTGTTGCGAAAAAGTTTCATGTTGAACCCAAATTGTTGTGTGAGCCTTATGAGGTGTCCACTCCCATTAGTGCATCCATTGTTGCTAGAAGAGTCTGTAGAAATTGTCCCATTTGCATTTTGCATAAAATATTGACTTGTGATTTTATTGAGTTGGATATGGTGGATTTTGATGTTATTCTTGGGATGGATTGGTTGCATGCATATTATGCTTCTATTGATTGTAGTACCCATAGGGTAAAATTCCAATTCCCAAATGAACCCGTTCTTAAGTGGGAGAGTCATGATATGGTGGTCAAGGGTAGATTCATTTCTTGCATTAAAGCCCATAAGTTGATTTCTAAGGGGTGTCTCTATCATCTTGTAGGGGTTAGGGATGTTGAATCCAAGGTCCTTCCTATAAGTCAGTTTCGGTGGTTAATGAGTTTCTTGATGTCTTGCCTAATGATCTTCCTGGTGTTCCTCTTGAAAGGAAAATAAACTTTGGTATAAACCTCCTTCTTGATACTCAACCCATTTCTATTCCCCCTTACCATATGGCCCCGACAGAGTTAAAGAAGTTTAAGGAGCAATTGAGGGATTTGTTGGAGAAGAGTTTTATTAGGACAAGCCAATCACCTTTGGGTGCAGCGGTGTTGTTTGTAATGAAGAAGGATGGGTCTCTTAGAATGTGCATTGACTACCGACAACTTAATAGGGTCACCATAAAAAATAAGTACCATTTACAAAGGATTGATGATTTATTTGACGAACTTCAATGGGCTAGTCACTTCACTAAGATTGATCTTTGCTTTGGATATCACCAATTAAAAGTGAGGGAGTGTCACATTACCAAGACATCCCATCGGACTAGGTATGGGCGTTATGAGTTTGTGGTTATGTATTTTGGGTTGGCCAATGCACCGGCTATCTTCATAGATCTTATGAATAGGGTCTTTAAAACCCTACCTTGATTTTTTTGTGGTGGTCTTCATTGATGATATTTTGATCTATTTTCATAGTGAGGAGGAGCATGTGAGTCATTTGAGGGTGGTTCCACAAAAATTGAGGGAAGAGAAGTTGTATGCTAAGTATGAGAAATGTGAGTTTTGATTGCAGAGGTTGCTTTCCTAGGTCCTTTGGTGTCGAGGGATGGTATAAACGTGGATCCCAAAAAGATGGAAGTGATTAGAAATTGGCCTAGATGTTTGACTCCATCAGTTATTAAGAGCTTCTTGGGCTTAGCGGGTTATTGTCGGAGGTTTGTGAATGGGTTCTCTTCTATTACTTCTCCCATGACTAAATTGACTCAAATGAAGGCCAAATTTGTGTGGATTGATGAGTGTGAAAGGAGTTTCCAAACTTTGAAGGATAAGCTTGTCTCCGCTCCTATCTGACCAATACTTTAAGGGTTGGAAGGGTTTATTGTGTATTGTGATGCCTCAAGAATTTGTTTGTGTTGTGTATTGATGCAAAATGGTAAGGTGATAACATATGCTTCTAGAAACTTAAGGTGCATGAAAAGAATTATCCTACCCATGATCTTGAATTGACCATCATGGTATTTGCTTTGAAATTTTGGAGTCATTATTTGTATGGGGTGCATGTTGATGTGTTCACTGATCACAAGAGTCTCCAATATGTTCTCACTCAAAAAGATCATAACTTGAGACACAAAAGGTGGTTGGAGCTCCTTAAGGATTATAATATGAGTGTGCATTATCATCTCGGTAAGGCTAATGTTGTGGCCGATGCTTTGTGTAGGGTGTCTATTTGAAGCCTAGCTCATGTTGATGGTAGTGGCAAAGAGGTGACTTGGGAGGTCCATCAGTTGACTAGATTGGGGGTTACGTTGGAAGAGGTTGACAATGGTGGTGTAGTGGTGGTTGATGGTCTTATATATTCATTGGTTGAGGAGGTAAAGGCAAAGCAAGATCTAGACCCCACCTTGTTAGAGTTGAAGACCTTGGTGATAGATAGTAAAGTGGAGCTTTTCTCCCAAAGGGGAGATGGTGCCCTTAGATACGTAGATTGTGTGCCTACGATTGAGGGCTTGAAGAGGTTGATTCTTGATGAGGCTCATAATTATTCCTATTCTATTCACCCTGGTTCCACAAAGATGTATAACGATTTGGGGGATGTGTTTTGGTGGGATAGTATGAAGAAACACATTGCTAAGTTTGTGTTCGATTACCATAATTACCAACAAGTGAAAGCTGAGCATCAAACGTTGGGTGGCCTAGCCCAAGATATAGAAATTCCTACTTGGAAGTAGGAGGGAATCAACATGGATTTTGTGGTTACATTTCCTAAGACTAGAAAGGGTTTTGATTCTATTAGGGTTGTGGTTGATAGAATGACAAAGTCGGGTCATTTCCTACCGGTTAAGACTACTTATGGGCCCAAGAGTATGCTAGATTGTACATTAATGAGTTGGTTAGATTGCATGGGGTGCCTTTGTCTATCATTTTGGATCGTGGTGCTCAATTCCCTTCACACTTTTGGAGGTCCTTCCAAAGGAATTTTGGTTCCATGGTTAAGCTTAGTACGACCTTTCACCCTCAAACGGATGGCCAAGCCAAAAGAACTATCCAAACTCTTGAGGATATGCTTAGAGCTTGTGTTTTGCAGTTTAAGGGTAGTTGGGACAATCATGTTCCACTCATTGAGTTTGCTTATAATAATAGATATCATGTAAGCATTGGTATGACCACTTTTGAGGCCCTTTATGGTAGACGTTGTAGATCACTGGATGGGTGGTTTAAAGTGGGAGAGATGTCTTTGTTGGGTCCAAATTTGGTTATGGAGGCCTTATAAAAAGTGAGACTGATAAGAGAGAGGTTGAAAATAGCCCAAAGTCATCAAAAGTCCTATGCCGATGTGAGGAGAAGGGAATTATTAAGTGCATTGAAATTATCTTGCTTACTTCTCTTATATATGTCTCTTTGACATTTGGGGATGAATGTTCCCAAGGGGGAGATATTGAAAGGACCCCCAAAAGTGACTGAAAATGTGCCTCGAAAGTGCCCATAATCATAATTTTCATATATCTAAAAATTCGTACCTGATATCAAAAATCCAACTTCATATTTGTGATAAGGGGGCAAAATTGTGTGAGAAATAGGTATAACCCCGATTTTAGAGCAATAGTATCAAAATTTGATTTTCCAAAAATGATGAACTCCAAAGACGATCCGGGCCTTCGGGTTGTAGGCCTAAGCCTTCCCATGCGTAAAAACATATACTTAGTCATATTTCAACTCCATACCATACAAGATATTCCTCAAAACCCTCTCTAACACTCAGATAAATATTTCACCCAAATTCTACCATTCCAAACTCATTCTGGATCTAAGAATTTCATTCAAGCTTCAAGTTCTCAATCAAATCTTCATCAAGAAAATCTCCAAAGTTGAGGTATGTGGGTTTCAACCATTGGGTCTTTTCACCCATGGTGCCTAACCTTCCTTTTTACATAAATTGCATGTTTCTAAGTTGATTTACTTATGGGTCTTGCTTATTATGAATTTCATTATAAACTATGTTGGGGTTTCATAAAATTATGACTATTTAAGCATGTTCTGAGCTATGAATCTAAGATCCATTATGTGATTTGATGAGGGGTTTTTGATGTAACTTGCATTTGGGTATTACCAAGTGTTGGTGGGTGGTTTTACATTGGTTTTTCTCACATGATTTAACTCTTGAATTGCATGATTTTATAGAAGCATTTCACATCCATCCAAGTGTTTGATAAAATATTTGGTTAAGAATTCTTGAGTTTTTGAAGATCCATTGTATGGTTTGTGAACTGACTTTTTGATGATGAAAATGATGTGCGTATGAGTTGTTTTCATGAAAAGTATCTATGGTTTTGCAAGTTGACCACGCCTCATTCGGGGGGTGATACGCCCGAACTACCATGTTGGGGGGGGGGGGTATTCACCTCAATTGCCTCATTTGGGGGTGATAGGCCTGAACTACCATATTGGGAGGTATGTACCTCAATCGCCTCACTTGGGCGGTTGTAAGCCTGTGCTACCATGTTAGGGGTTATGTACCTCAATCGCCTCACTCGTGGGGTGGTAAGCCCGTGCTACCATGTTGGGGGTATGTACCTTAATCACCTCGCCAAGGGAAGGCCTTGGTCTCTATAATGATGGTCCTACACATGTAATATATTCTACATAAGCATGTTTTACTTCAAACACCATTCATGCATGCCATTTTGTTACTATGCTCATCTATTGCCTATATTTACGCATTTTACTTATGTTCATCTCTTATTGCATTGCATCGTACATACTTAGTACATTCAAACATTCTAATGTATACTCTATACCTACATGATGTTACCATGTAGGAACCATAGCTCCACTTCATCATCTTCATCCTCCACGTAGTAATATCTTTGAAGCAAGTTTGGTGAGTCCTCAACTCCGAGGACGATATCTTTTGATGTTATGTTATGCAAAGA
>JAOTQR010076629.1:0-12933 GCA_025774065.1 Solanum ossicruentum
TTCTTTTTGCGAAAATTCAAATTTTAAAAAAAGTTATTTTTTATTCCACCCCCATCCTCGCTCTAACGAATAAAAATAAAATTAAAAGTTCATTTTTTTAAAAAAATCAAATGTTTGAATTTTTAAACATTTTCCTCCATTCCAAACACACCCTATAAGTATTCTTAGAAGGTCAAACACTTTGAGTATCTATAAATATAGCTATGTATTGAGTAATATGGGTATCCATATTTATCCATATTTACCCATTGGGTAACTCACTTTTACCCATTTAAAATATAACTCTTAACTCATATTTGATCCATTTTTGTTTGACTCATTTTTAATCGATTTATATGCGATCCAACCCGCTCATTTGTCACTCCTAATTTAGGTGAATTTTTGACATTTATCTCTTTCTGAATTTGTCTGTAAAAGCTTCTCGTACTTATTATCACTTGACGCAAGTAATCTGCAAAATTTATCAAAAAAGCTTAGTTTAATAATTCTTAAATTATGCATAATTTGAAGGACATAGTAATAAAAATGTGTCATACCTATTTTTGAATTTAGTAATTTGTGGTAGATTTGAATTGATCCACTTGAGATCAACAACTAGAATAAAATAGTAATTCGTAGAAAAAATTATTATAATTTTAAATGTAAAAGTATCTGTAGTAATGATAATCAACTTGTAACAAAATTACATTTTTAAAATTCATAACTTTGAATTTGTGTGGCATCACTAATTGCAAAATGATAATTAATGATTATCTGTTAATACAGACAAATGTGATTGAACTTACTAGGCAAGATCACTCCATAAGATGGTAGAAAACCTGTTTCTCCTATGTAAATACTCTCATAAATATGTTCTAATCTTTACGTATTGAAAAATGACAATTTTGAATATTATTTTATGATTTATCTATATTTAGATATACGTTATTCAATAATGCTTACTTTTCATCTTCTAGAAAATATTCATGAAATGACTATTGTTATCTCTTTGTTTGGATTCTTGAATTGGTTCAAATGTGACAGCATGCCCAACATCTTAAAATAATCATAGTTTTTAGTACGAAGATATAATGAAAAGAATTATATAGTATAATTTATTGAAGAATTCATTCTCATCCAAGATGTGTTAAATGAATATCATATTTTAATCATAGGTGTATTTTGAGTGAATGTCAGTTTGTTTTTGTTATAAGTTGATTTGAATTTCATGTGATTACAAGCTATCACAAAATACTTCATCCAATAAAGATCAAGTTTATAAATGTGGTCTTCGAAATACTTTATTATATTTCGACAAATGCATGCATTTGATGGCCCTATATTCAAATAAAATTTTGAAGTGAACACTAGCATATATGAATTTACTATGACATGAAAAGCACAAATTTAATTTAAACGATACATACCTTTTCATTTTACGATATCAACTTTATAGAAAAACAATTCTGGATTGAATTTGTTTGGTACGATCCATAGACTAACAACACCAACTTTCAAGTTCTATTTCATTAAATTATTAGTTATTTCAAATGTCACGACCCAAGTTAAACCCTGGGTATGACACGATAAATGAGGATTTCAGTGAACCTCAAACAATCCTCTTAAAATTCATTAAGTATTTAGAGACATAAGCGAAAACTAAGCAAAAGGGGACTTGTGGATATAACATAAGACAATAATAAGATAAAAGGCAATATACAACGATACTTGTGTGTCCAACAATACCTCTAATCATAAACTAGGGGGGGCTAACATATGTCCCTAATTCACCCTCAAATACAAATATAAGATAAAAGTCTTTAAGTCATGAACATATAGAAAATTAGATAAAAATAGGTTTGTCATCGAAGCATGAGGACTCACTAATAGATCTTCAATAAAAGCCAAATCGCGAGGATGAGGAGGATAGTCGCCCACCTCTACATTGTGAGATAATGTGGGCATAAAGTATGAGTTAGTACTTGAAATGTACTAAGTATGTAGGTATACCATGCAATAATTATAAAAACCCATAAGTACCAATAGTTGTGTAAAATGTATGTCATAATGAATGAAAGGACACAACTAGAAATGTATGATCAGTGCATCAAAATCATGAGTAAGATAATGAAAAGCATCTTATAAGATTATACGTATGTCGGAAGTAACCTTAACCAACAATAAGATCATGCGAGATATAACATGAAATCCAATAGAACCACTACGTTGAGAAAGGGGGAGACTACTAACCAAGGTAGACTCCGTCAACTACATTCATTAATTCATTCATTAACATTTGGGACTTTATGCGGGTCTACTAGATTAGCCTATAATGCAACCTATTGTGGGACATAGTTATGAGACTAGAAGTTTCTACTAGAGACTCCTTAGGTAGAGTTTCCACCCCAAGCCTCATTCAGTGCTAAGTTAAATCCCACGGAATAATCATATATATTAAATTAATCATTCATAAGGTTTAAATTCAAATAAACACCAATAAAGTTCATAGAATAGCTCATTAACCTTAAGGATTTAAAATGTGATAATTATCCTTATCACATAAAGAATCCAGCATTTAGGTTAGAAGATCTTTCACTAAAATTCAAATAATCATTAAAGGGCTTTCATGATCAAATTCATACCTTTCATAAATCTTTAGTTGAAACACTTGTCATTCAAGCCATAATTCATTGGAAAGTAGAGTAAGTTTGATGGGTTCAATGTAATTCAACTTTAAAACATGCAATGCAAGGAGATTATGCATAAACACAATGAAATCCATCAATTAAAATAATAATCGAAGTGTCTCACCATAATCTTTTAAAAATAAAATAATACATCTCAAAATCAAGATATAATCAATGAATATAAAGATTTTAGCTCAAAATAACTTACCCAATAAAATTATCATGAAAAATCATTGAAAATCACCCTTCCCCGAGCTCGTAAGTTCTGAAACTAGTGAAAAAAAGAGACTAAACTCCAATTTTTTAAAAACAAATACTATTTATTAAAAAATGTTCTCCATAAATGCGGCCCTTGTGCCGCAAACACGGAGGTTAATCCTATTAACCCTCCTCAAATGTGGAGGTCAAACTAGCCATCCATCTGTAGCACAGATCCAGTATCTTGAATGTGGAGGTCCAATCACTTTGCCTTGACGAACACAAAGCTTCATGCGACAAATACGAAGGAATAGAAAACAACAAATATCAACAATTTCAACCAAGGCATAAAATAACATAATGGACCTTCAAAATTTGCTCAGAATTCCCTACACACACACTATATGCATCCCCATTAAATTCGGTGTTACAGGCTCAATGAAATTATCAGAAATCAAATCTAAGGTCTTTTTGATGCAAACTTCAATTAGTCATAATTAGGACAATTTTAAGGACTAAAACATCAAAACTCTATTGGAACATCTAAAAATTATACCAAAGTTAGTTCTAAATCTAAAACACTCCTCTCAAAATCAATAAAACAATCAACAATCCAAAAAAAATCCAAGCATTCGAACTAAAAATACTGATCGAAGTCAAACTTCTTTCAAATTTCAACTAAATTTCCAACTTCATATCTCAATTTTCTATAGCAACTCCAAATCTAATTTTGACAACTCTTCAAGAATTTTCACATTTCGAAATTGATGGAAATGACAAAATTTTATTCCAACATTTGAGACTCCAAAATTTAAAATAAAACAACAAAAGACTTTAAAACTCAATGCTTCATAAGAATCTCAATTTTTTATAAAGTTTTTTAAAACCAACAACCACAATTGATAAAAATAGACTCATGCAACTATTGAGAGGGGTAAAATAGTAATTTTTTTTAAAATACTAAAAATGACCTTAAGGATCATTACACTTTTACCTTGGCTTCCCTCAACTACCTAGAAAAGAAGTAGTCAAGGAATGCTCTCTTGAACTCATCCCATACTGTAGGCTCACCATCTTTTTCAGAACTTTCTTCCCTTTGGTTGTAAAAAATATGAATATTATCTTTGAGTTGGTAGGAAACATGCTCCAGTCCCGTTGTCTTAGTCACATGCATTGGCTTCAAAACCTTCCACATCTCATCAATGAAATTCTGTGGATACTCATCAACTTTATACCTTATGTAGATTGGTGGGTTCATTTGCAAAAAATCTTTGATCTTCACAAAAGTTGATGACTCTTGGGTGTTAATAGTTAGAGCAGAGGTACTCTGTTGACCCATATAAGCCACTACCAATTGGGGGAGCATAGCTATGACTCCCTTAAATTCATCCTCAAAAGTGGGAGTGCGATGAGCAGTAGGTGTTTGAAGAGTTTCGCTAGTCCTCACAGGCTCTCCCCTAGACCTTGGTCTCGTAGATGCCTCTGGTGCTGGGACTTTCGTGCTAGAAACACTACTCTGGATGGCGAAATACTTTGGAAGTGTTGTCTACAAATGCATTATGCACGAGTTAGAAAAAAACTTTTATAGAGTTAAGCTCTATATGTAGCACAAATCCAAAATACAAATAAGTAAAATAATTCCTTAATGTACCATAACCTTTTGATTATAAGTATGGTGACGACACACTCATAAGCAAGACTTTAATAAGTACAACGTCATAAACACTATAGAATTCTTGAACCTTGTACTCTAATACCAAATTTATCACTCCCCAAGAGGATACCCAAGACGTAGTTGACACTTAGAAATCATTTTTCGTCCTCAAGCGAATCACTTGGTCTTATTACTCACTCAATTATGCTAAATACTTAATAAACTCATAGAAATACTTATGTGAGCCTTTGGATATCACAATCAAATAAGCAAGTAACTCAAACATAACTTAATCAATAACTCGATATCAATAAAAATGAATTTTAAATATATTCAAAGTTTACATCATTTGACTCAGTCTACAAATCCTCTATCAATTATCAAGAAGATGCTAAGACAAGTCCAAGGCTACCTCAAAATATGAAAAAGAAATAAATTGAAAATAAAATAATGATCTTCCAAATGCTAGGAGGTCTCACCAAGATTTTAGTGATACTCATAATCTTTAATGAATCGTTTGATGAGGATCCCTATGTCAGTACGTAGAATGTTGTAACATCCTAGAAAGTATCCTAGTTTGAACTTTAGAAACTTTCTTGAAAAAAAAGAAAGACCGCCAGTAACCATGAGCCAAATCTATGAGCTGAAGACTCTAAGTCATGGAATGGCTTCATAGTCTCCTCTAGCACTTGGATTTCTTTTTGAACTTTGAACTCGATTTGTGAAGGGACTTTATGGCCCGTAGAAGCATCTACAAATAGTAGATAAGATCCATAGATTGGGTCGTAGTTAAGCCCAAGGCCTAGATGTGACCCATTGAATGAAAAGTTCGAAGACAATCCAAACAAGCCTCTTGATTTTAACATGCACACATCCTTGGTTGCAGAAGTAAAAATAAGCATAAACGAGAATCAAGTATAAAAAGGGAAGCGAGAATAAGTGAAATCTTTCATAAACATAGAAACATAAGAAGAGTCAAGCTTAAAAGCATACACAAACTTAGTATCCAACAACACCTCTACTTTAGAATGGAGCGGGGGACCAAGACATTTCCCGGGCTCACCCTCATGATAGTAAGTATCCAACATAGGGAAGAAATTTCAACATAACATGAATAAAATATATATTATCCTTGGAATTGAGGACTCACCAAAGCTTTCTCTGAAGTACCAAACTAGCCACATGGAGGTGGATGATCAAAAGGAGCTCCAGTTCCTACATGGTGATATCATGTAGGCACAATTATGCGCTAGTATGTTTGAATGTACTAAGTATGTGAAATGCAATGAAACAATGATATAAGCCATCATATTCAAAATGCATACATATAGGCAACAGATATAATCTCAATATGATATGTATGATCAATGCTTGTAATGAAACATATATGTAAAACATTTAACTTGCAATGATAATATACATATGTAGAAGAAGACCTCAACTGACAAAGACCAAGTAGCTACAACTTGAACTCCAAGACTTGACACCCCCTCGGTTCAGGTGACCGGGCATAACATCTCCCAACTAAATATGGTCTACTTGCCAAGGAAAATCGAACATGATAAACATGTAAAGTGAAGTAAATGGATCCACTAGTATAGCAAGGGTAAAGTATAATCCTATGTTGGTAAAAAATTTAGAGACAAAAAACTTTATATGAGGATCTCTTGTGTCGAGCCCCCATCTAAAGTACTCAATCGGTGCTAAGTCTGACCCCACAGAATACTTAAAATAATCATAACTTTAGTAAATTGTAAGGGACATGATAACATGACATGAGTAGCTTTAAAATATGTTTGACCTTTAATGGTGAGCCTAACTTGAACATGAGGGTAAATAATAATCAGGTATGAACCCTTGATTTAACATGAATGGCTCACAAGAGGTAAAAATCTTGAAATAGGACACAACTTGTTACTTGTAAAATCATATATAATTTCATGAATTAAATATATGCTTGAAAGCCCACAAGTATCTTGAAACACTTGACTTATAAATCATGTAAATAACTTGAGAATTCTTGTAATGTTATTTCAACAAACAGATGGAGGGTTCATAATATTTGTTCAAAATCATGCAAGTCAAGAGTAAGCAAGAAGAGTAAAATCAATTCAAAATCAACCCACTAATATTATAGTAAAACCCTAATTTGAGTATCATGAAATCCATATAAAAAATACATCATAGTTCATAGTTTTCAAAGCTCAAATCATGCATACTCTCAATAGGCATAAATAAACTCATAGTATAAGCTTAAAATAGATATTCAGTTATAATCAACAATACTTGATAAAACCCCAACATAACGTTCATTCAAAATTCATAATAAAAAATACCCATAAGTAATACTACTTGAAATCATGTAATTTTTATAAAAGGTGAAGGTTGGGTTCCATGGGTTAAAGGACCCATAGATGATGACCCACACATGTCAAACTTGGGTTTTCTTGAAATGAGCTTGAAGGAAACTTGAAGCTTGAATTAGGTCCTTGAGTTCAAAAATTGAGCTTGAAATCCTTAAATTTGAGTGAGAAATTTGATAAAGTCTTGGAGAGGTTTTTGAGAGGGTTTTGTGAGCTATAAAGTTGAAAAATGGCTAAATATGAGAGATTTCACGTTTAAATGGGCATATCAATGCCCTTGGACAAAATAAGAAAACTGAGGAAAATATTACACTAGTCTGCATCCCAAGCGTAACGTGGACCAGACATGGAGCAACATTTACACTCAGACACTGGAAATCAAAAAATTAGCAAAAAATTATTTTTTGCCACAAGTCTTCTAAAATTTGGGTTATACTAATCTCCCACTCAATTTCGCCCCTTGATCGAGAATATGAAGCCAAATTTTTGAAATCATGTACGGATTTTGAGATATATTGAAATTACGATTATAGGGAATTCCAAAGCACATAAGGGGTGTTTAGGTCTACGACCCGTACTCTTGTTTATGATACATAGAAGAGGGTCTCATAGACCCCCATCAAGGAGCCTAGACAGTTCATATTTTATGATAGGTTCTATGATCCATAGTTATTTTTTTATGCTTTTAGGCCCAAAAAGTATAGTCATTGAACTTTTAGTATGACTCAATAGGATGAGCCCATGAAAGGATCTACAACCCGAAGGTATTGATTGTAGATCCCAATCTTGAGTTCCTAGTTTCTACGACCTACAATCTACGAGTTATACACTGAACCACGATCCGTAGATGAGATCTCGTGGTTCAATTCGATAGGGTTACTAAGGATTATTTTATCTTTTTTTTTAAATTCTTTTCTAATCAAATCCTGAACATTTTGGGATTATATTAGGTCTCTTATAAATACCCAATAGGTCTTCTTTCTCATTAATACTCAAAATTCTTTGAGAGCAAAATTAGAGAGGAGAAAAGCCAGGATTCAAATGTTTCACCAAGGTTTTTCAAGTTTTGACTAAAGTTTTTATCTTCCTAGCATGTAAGGATATCATAGTGTTGGATTAAGTTCATCCATGCGGCCACATCTAAGTTTCATTTTGAATTGAGTAGTGAGTTGAGTCAAAAATCTAGTTTGACTTCCAATTGAGTAAATTCTTCTTCTATGGAGTTCATATAATTATGTATTAAAGTTATTACTATTTTATTATTAAAATTATTGTTCGTAATTACTTTTCTATGAATCCGAATTGAGTTCATGATCATGGCTTCCCCATATATTATATGATATTGAGTTCATACTTATTTTATATTAAATAAAGAATTTTTTTTAATCAAGGCTATGCATATTTTTGAGTAAATATGATGGTTTTCTATGCATTAATGAAAAGAATGATTTGAACTAATTATATATAGATTTTATTGAATCCAAAATATTATATTTTGAGAAAAGAATTTTGATGAGATAATGTAAATAACTTTTGAAGCATATTTTAAATAAAAGTGTATGATGAATAATGATAAAATTGTTTAAATAATACATGTTTTTTGGGGGGGGGGGTAGTATTGAGTACTTATTTTGGGAAAGAGTTGAAAGAATTCAACACCCATAAATTATATAACCAATGTACGATAGAGGTCATGCCTCTCTTATTCCAAAAGAGGACTTTTTATTGAATCCATTTATGTATTGTCCTTTACTCTGGCAAGGTAATGGATGGATGTGGCAACACATCGGTTCGTTATATTATCATTCGCTCATATGGTGATGATTGTTGGTTAGAAAAACTCCCTAATGATGATAAATGATTTGATTTTGTTGAAGTTGCATGTGATTGAGTTGATTTGAAAAATATCTTTTATATTTTTAAACTTGCATATCATATTGAGTTGATTTGGGCTTTATCCATGCCATTGAGCTTTCTTGAGCATTCTTTCTATTCAACTTTACATATTGTACATTTCACATACTGATGTTACTCGGCATTGCACATTTTGTGATGCAAATACATGTGTAAAAGATCCCTAGCATATACTTCTTTGACGATCTATTCTATTGTCACGCCCCAGGAGGGTAACCTTGGCATGACCGGCACTCAGAGACTATCGTTAGTCTCCGAGCGAATCACTTGGACTCATTGTCGTATCGTACTCAACAATAGAAAGAAAATACTCACGGAAAAGACTGTAATGTAAGTAAAGAAATCAAGTTTTTATATAAAAGTTAATTTTCCAATAAATATGAGTTGGAAAAGAAACAATACTCAATACCTTTTACTCAATGTCTATGAAGTCTCTATCTCTAACATCTAGATGGTGCTACGATAGGCCATGACTACCCAAATCAAGGAAAATAAAGTACTAACTCAAGCTAGATAATAACAAAATGAAAATCCTTTAAAAACAAAGAGGTCTCACTGATCAGCTGAATGCGAGTAGATCCTCAACGAGTCACCTATTGATAATCTCTAATACCTACCTCTGCATCATAAAATGATGCAGACCAAAAGGGGAAATCAGTTCTTGAAATATACTGGTATGTAAAATAGTTGAGTGAAACAAAAACAGGTTGAATAATATAGAAACAATATCAACTCAAAATAATACTCAATCAAAATGTCAAATGTCTATCTAAAGCAAGAATAAAGCGTAGATAAGTGACTCATGAACCAATCAAACCTCACCAATCAACTCAGACTCCAGTCAACTCAGCTCAACTAAATGGAACTCAACTCAACTCGACTCAGAATACTCAAGGTGGGAACTTTCTAGGATTTTCTCTTATCCGACAAAAATCACTTATGAGCCAATGACTGTATAGCAATTTCATGGTATTGCCAAAACTGTTTCGTACTTGCCCGGTAAGGAACACATATGATCCCCAAGGGATCTAACTCAACCAGTCCTCTATTAATTTCAAGGAGTGTAATTCGAGAGGGGACCATAAGATGCAATGGTTCAATCCTCTCCTACGTTAGGCCCGCGTAGGGTATGAGTACAAGTGGGACTCACTCTTACTCTTTTATGTACTTGATACTCCTTCCAAGACTCAATGCTCATAAGACTCCTCCTCATCTCAAGTAGCCTCATAGGGGCGCTCATCATATCAATTAGTCTCACGGAGTCTCTTATCATCTTGTTAATTCAAACTCATAGTCGGCTATTGCTTTAGGGACTTTAAGCTATCTCAATTCACTCAATCCTCATTTCAAGAACTCAAGAACTCATTAACTCATATCATCATTTAGAAGAAGTCATTTAGTTAGAACTCAAGAACTCAATTGTGGAGACTTAGGATCATCAACCTCAATTAACTCAACCTCATACTCACATCAAGATTACCATCAACATACTCAAGTCAAGGCTCTAGACTCCATACCTAGGTTCATTCAAGCAATCTTTATCAAATAATAAATAGAGTTTATGCAATAATTCATGTAAAAACATTAAATCATTAAAATCAATTTATGATGATCATCAACACATGAAAATACATATAATATGTATAATTCACAAGAAAAATATTCAAGAAAACATACATCAAGACTCATTATACTCACAACTCCTCTATGGGGCATATAAAAGAATAATCGCATGCTTTAGTTTAGCCTTACATACCTGGGTTGAAGCTTTGGAAAATCAACCTGAAGGAACTATCTTCGAACTTCCTCAGTTCCTTGTTCTTCTTCTCTTCTCTTTTGCCCTAGTCTTTTTCAAGCACTTAGAAAGGCTTAGGAATAAGTAAAAAACCCCCTTTTATACTTTGAACGACCTATTTTGATTATATATTAAGTCCCAAAGGGGTTTGGAAATTAGAATGCCCCTTATGAAATTTGAAAAAAGTCCATCTCGAGGCTCGGGGTCTGCAATGCGGACAGGGTATATTTTCAGGGTCTTTTGCCGAAAATTTTCCGAATGAGCTTTCCTATCCCGTAGAAAATTTTTGGTGTAAAACCAAGTGTTGGTCCGTGGCAGTTGCGCGTCGCACACCTGTTACGCACCCTCACTGGTTTGCTTTTTTGCATCAAAAATTATCTTTTGATCTGGTTTCTCTAAAAATCAACTGGGATCATTTTTCCACTTAATTATTTATGCTGATCACAAATTCAGCCTCAAATGTTTCATCAGAGTATGAGAAGACGCGTTATGTACACATCTCTCTTCTAGGGATATTTTAGTAATTTTGTCAGGTATTACATTTTCTCTCCCTTGGAATCATTCATCCTTGAATGATGAGTAAAAGTGGGTGCCCAGGCACAAATATACTCAACAATCGCTCAATCAATAAACTCTCAAATCCTCATCAATCTCAACAAACTTTACTAAAACAAAGGAATAGGTACGTCAACTAAGATAGATAATTCGATTCAGATCAAGAATAAACATATTATCTTAGATATCCTTACCTTCAGACACAAATGGAATGTCAAAACTCAATCACTTTGAATCGTTTAAACACTTCATCAATCAATTGTTCGAACTCAAGGAGGAAGCATCAACTCTTACCGAGATAAGGGACCATCAAGATATACAAGACCCTACTGGCACTCCTAAGCTCAACTCCCCACCTTAGTTGCGCTCCTTTTCACACTCCACTCGATCAACTTAGCTCATTGATTCTATTTAACTCCCTACATATCCGCATCATTTTATTCCATTCAAGATTACTTCTGAGTCTTAAGATGCCATCCCTAAGATGATCAATATTCATATGAAGCTAATCCTCAATACTTAGCTTTATACTTGAAATCCTTATTATGAATTCTTTAATAGCCGATCATCTATACTCACATAATAAAAACCACGCATTCAAACCTATCACTTTACTCACTTCAACTATGTCAAGGAAAAATTTTCAAGCCTACTTGTCACTTCTATCTCCACCATTCAATGAGCTCTTACTCAAAGACACATCGACATACTCTTACCTATCTATTGCACATCATAGGGTCTCATCTCTCCCTTCATCTCTACCTCTATCCCTACATAACATAAGTACAACACTAACATCACAATAAGTATACATTCACTTTTCCTCTTGTATCCTCATCTCTCTTCTACTACTATCAACATCACTATTTGGACCTAGAGGAACTCGTCATCTCCCTTTTTGATGAAACCCCAACTAATACTCCTCATACAAGATAAGCATGATTATGCATCTAAAGCTTGATACTGTACATCCTACCATCAACAATGGCATAACAAGCCGAAGGTCAGCGTATGCGTAAGATGACATTAGAACTAAGAACTCTCACTTTCTCTCTTCACCATCACTCTTTTACTATCGTCAGCACTTCTATCAAGGCTGGAAAGATGGATTACTCAAAAGGGCTTAGAACAAAGATCATTAGCCCAATTTAATCAAGAAGTCTTGTTTTTGAATGTTCATAATGAAGTACAATCTCCCTCGTCTATTGAGACTCATTATGAGTTCACAGAACTATACATAGTGTAAAACTCATATCACATCTCACTTAACATAGGCTTGGGAACTCTTATATCCATGGGGTAAGATTAAAGCTAATGAATGAAGTCATCTCTTCTTATCCTGGAAACTTAACATGAATGACAATTAATAAGTGGTATATGGGACTTAGCCATAGGCTTGAAGGTCATATACCAAACGGGAATAGAGCATCACCTCAACGAAAGAATAAGGAATGTTTGATATGGCAAGGAACTGAGGTCTCACCTTGATCAACCCATCTCTATCAAACTCAAGACTTATTTAGATTCATCACTCCTCATCTCCCCCTTAGTTCAAAGGTTATCTCTCTAGCCTTAAAAATCAACTCCCGTTACTTGGCTATAAGCTCATATCTTTACATGGTCAAGGAATCACTATCCACAAAATGTCTCAAACTCTTCTGTTATACTATAGTCACACACATATGACTAGCCACTCAGAGTCTTTCCAATGATATCACTCTTAGCATCCTCCTATCTCTATGGGACTCTCTCTCCACACATACACACACACACACACACATACACACA